>LTAE01002296.1:27326-52225 GCA_001647135.1 Pontederia paniculata | reverse complement strand
CAATCACCGCGAGAGTGGGGTTGCCTTGACCCGTGGTGTAAGGGTCTGGGCGACTTTACATAATTTCACGTCAAAGAGCAGATGTGTGTGATTCAGAGGTGAACCCAGGGTTCTGGTGTCCTCTCCTCATTAGAATTATCTTTCTTTTAATTTCTGCAATTTCTATTTCAAAAACTCAAAAATATTATTTCTGTTGATTACCCCTCACCTATTCTGGTTAGGGCTTGGACCTTTAGTGTCAAGCCCCTAACCGCGAGAGCTTGACCGAGGGATAGCAGTAATAGAAGCGTGAAAGCGAAGTTTCCCTGTGGATCGATACCTAAAGTACTCGACGATTGTCGTATACTTGCGGTAATAGGAGTGTGCAATGGTTATTTATAAATATTAAAATTTGAAGTGAAGACAATATTTACAGAAGATTGATCCTGGTTAATCCCCTAACCTGTGGTCATTTTCTATTCTACCCCACACTTCGCATTAGGAACAATACCTATCTAAATGTTGAAGGTGTTGGAAAATTGATTATTGACTATTATATAGAGAAATCTACACTTAAACACATTCAGTTTTGTTTAATTTCATCCCGTATGCATTTTTCTTAAGTTTAACAAATATTTTTTTTCTATTTGTTTGTATAGTTCATATGTAGAGCGTCATATAAGCATATGTGCATGATTAGATGTTCTTTTAGCCCTTTTATATCATTTTGATCCATAACTTATCTGCTTACCCAACCATGTTATGATCTTGAAAGTAGACCTGATTAGTTTTCTGTAAGAAGTTGATTCATGTAATGTTGGTTGTTTTTGCTCTAGTACATGATCTTTTGGGAGCTGTCATATTGCTTTTTGGTTGTGTCTGCTACCGTTTGGTTGTTTCTGTTACAGTTGCCACCTATTTGACTTTTCACCCTTTTTGAAACTACAAAGGAGAATTTCGTTTTGAAGGGATAGGTGGCACAATAAAGAGAGTGGAAAGAATCATAAGGTGTTGGAAGAATCTATAAAAGAGAACTTGAGGTTGATGTGAGAGAGGCCCCTGATTGTGGATACGAAGAAGATTTCTAATTGTCGCATTGGTGTTTGGAGAGTGCTGCACACTGGAATCAAGGTGGGAGAAGGATAGCCACCTGCTTTGGCGAAGTCCGACGGTGGAGAAGAAGAGGAGCTGCTACTGAAAAGCTACAGTTTGACATTCTAAATCTATCTTCTTATTTTTGTACTCTAAATCATCTATTTATTGCAGAACATTACCTTGTGTATAATGTTGAATTCAGACATATGTAGTTGAACTCTTTGTTTCTAAGGATGGTAGTCTAGGATGATACGTTTGTGATGTTGAAAAAACTCCTTTTTATGGAATGGCAATTTCTATTATGGTTATTGAATATGATTTCGAGTATATTAATGCTGAAAATATTGCTTACAATTGTGCTATCTTGTAATGCTAAAAAGCCTTTATTTCTGTTGTTTGACATCCGAAAGTTGGTCAAAGGAATTGTTTCATTAATTCTCCAAAATTAGAATTGAATTTGTTAAGCTTTTTTATATGACATTTCATTAGCTATACTTTCTTGTGAAGCCTAGAGGTTGTTTTTCCTATTGCATGATTTTCTGTAAAAGGAAAGATAGACTCATTTTTCAGTCATCTATATTCATGTTTCTAGAAGTTGAGATAAGATAGATAATGATTGATTTATGAGATGAATCTGTTTAGATTTGCACTTCTCATACTGAGTTGACCGCTCACTATTTTCCAATACTGATGCCTGAAAAGGTGTTCACCAACAGCTTTATCCCCAAAAAATGTGAGTTGATCTTTTGCCTTTTATATGAATCAATATTGGAACTACATTTTCTGATTTCAACTAACTAGGAATTGTTTGAGCCCCAAAATAAGTATAGAGTGAACAACTCTTATTTATGATCTAATAATTAGTTTTAAAGAAAATAAGTATGAAATCTTGGTTATATAATTGAGATGTTTCTTTGAGAATGAAGATTTGAATCGATAAGCTAAATATTTATGAAAGTAGCCTTATTGATTTCATTGCTCATTGGTCCAAAGTTTAAACTTGATTTGTCTCATCTATCACGGAAGTAGAAATCCTAGATGAACCATACCCTTAGAAAATACTCTCTCTAATTTGCATCATTCTGTAGTTCTTCCCCTGCTTAGTTATTAGAGTTTTATAAATCAAAATACCAAAAGTATTTAGTCATTTCTTGCTACAACTAGATTTCTACAACTACTGATCGAAAATATTATACTCATGCTTGTTAGTTTCCTTTTAGCTTTCAGCTTATAATTTAGTTGTTAGTTTTATGTTTTAGTTGGTTCTTTTTCTAGTTAGTTAATTCTATTAGATCAGTTCTTTAGCTTTAATTCACTACGGAAGATGCCCAAGTTTAGCTACTCGGCATATGCACTTGCATATTTGAGAATGCTAAGGATTAAAACTTGATGAACACATCTCACATTCACACATCATAATTCAGCACACCATTAAGAGAAAACATGATAATTTAGTGCTTCATATAGTGTATGATTACATATCTTTTCATTACATCACTCACTCCAAAGCCTACACACATACATACCTTGCCTACAAACCTATAGCATATACATTTCTCACTTCAAGTTGTTGGCATCGTTGTCGGAGATCTGAGGCAATTAGGACTTATTTTTCAAAATTAGATAACTAGTTTTCTTTGTGTATAGTTTCTATTTGTTTGTTCATTTTGTTAGCATATATTTTATTTTTGTTAGTTTCCTATTAATTTTGCTTCCTTAAGAAGTTTGTTCTGAAATTGTCGATATGCTTCATGATATAACTGCATACTCCGCCTAATCCCTAATCATTGTTTTGAAATTTTTTTTTGGTCAGCCATCTTTATTCAAAGATTTGATAGCTTTCAAGATTTCTTATTTGAAATAGAAGCTGAAAGTAGAAGAAATTTACTATGAATTGTATTCAGAAGGAGGTAGGGAATTAACCAAAATCCTAAATTCAGAATTGAAGCACCTGCAGTCACTATAGAAACGACAGACCCTAGAAGATTGAAAGATTGTTATGCACCTAATGCTCAAGGAAGACCACCCTTAGGAACTGTTCCTAGTGCTATATTTGAGCTGAATCACCTTTGGTAACAATGTTCCAACATCAGTTTGGAGAAAATGCATAAGACGATCTAACTCTCCACATAGACAACTTCAAGGAATTTTGTGGCACAATACATTATAATGGAGTACCCTTAGAATCCATACAAATGAGATTATTCCCTTTGTCACTTGGGGATAGAGCTATGTTATGGCTGAAATCACTAAAACTTGAAGACATTGCTATTTGGTACAAGAATTTCTACTAAATATTATCCACCTAGCAAGACATATCATATCAGGACAAATTTTTGAACTTTATCATAAAGATGTTGAATATACATATGAATCTTAGCAAATATTTCAAGAGTCTCCTATGATCGTCCTGGACATGGATTTGAGAAATGACAGCTAGTGAACTACTTTCATAAAAGTTTAGACTATCCATCTAAAGCAACCTTAGATAATGCAGTTGGTGGTGTTTTTGCCTCTAATAATATTGATGAAGCATATCAAGTTATGGAGAATCTAGCTAGAAATCACCACTTTCTTGCACATGACATATAAAGGAGGCCAAGTCCTAAACAAGAGGCTCATAATTATAGATATTTTATCTGCCATGATGGAAACTATGTTGTAGAGGATGGAGAAGCTGAGTTTTGCACCTCAAGTAAATATGATTACTAATCCTGAGATCATATGTGAAGTTTGTGAAAATTTAGGACATCCAGCTGAGAGTTGTAACATAATTATGAAGACTTCAATTGAAAGCAAGTGGATTAAATCAATGTTGTACCTTATGAAGCAAGACATGAGTGTTATAATCCTGATAACAAAAACAATCTCAATCTCTCATATCGAGGCAATCATTTTCAGCAACCTCAAATATAGAATTAAAATCAAGCATGGCAACCAAGAATTCTACCTAGAAATTAGCAGTTGCCTCGACAACCTTTCAACAATCAAAATCCTCAAGTTATGAAGCCATTTTGTGAACAATCAACTCCAGATCCTGTCAAGTCTAATATTGAAAATTTGCTAGAAGTAGTTATAAAAAGGTAAGAAAAAAAAAGACGAAGCCATGATGAAAATGATGACCCAAATGGAAAACATGGCTGGACTAGAAAATCATATTGTTCATCATGCTAAAAGTTCAATTAGAGTTGAAGGTATACTACATAGTCAGCAAGAGATCAATGCAAAAGAGCAGCACTATCCACCTTACGAGTGAGCTAATTTTTGAAAGACCCATGGAACTTTCCACCAGGCAGGATGATAAGGACGGGAAAGAATTGATTGAGAAGATAGTAGTGAAGGAAAATGAGGACCATTATCAAAAGAACCCTAAAAAGCTTGAAATTTGTAAAGAACCTGAATCAGCAAAGGAGAAACTTTAGGATGATTTGCCTTTTCCTCAAATATTTTGCAATAAAGCAAGACCAACAGTCTTTGAGATGTTTGAAATCTCTAAAGAAGTTATACAATGATGTGCCTTTTGTGAAAGCCATTCAAAAAATGACCCTCGATGCAAATTTTTTAAAAGACATACTATCTAAGAAAGAAAGAATATTGGGAAATCAAACTATAGCAATGACAGAGAAACCAAATGTCATAACTCAAAATGAACATCCATCCAAACTGAAAGATCCACAAAGTTTTTTCAATCCCTTATGAATTAGGAAACATGAAGATAAGAAGAGCTTTATGCGACCTAGGACCTTCAGTCAACCTAATACCATTGTCTATATGTAAAAAAATTGATATGGTGGATATCAAGTCTATGAACATTTCCTTACAGTTGGTTGATGGCTCAATTAAATACCCGTATGGTGTACTCAAAGATGTACCTATAAAAGTTGAAAAGTTTTACATACCATCAGATTTTGTTGTCATTGATATGGATCACAATGTTCACACTTCTATGATTCTGGAAGACCATTTATGGCTACTGTAGGAGATGACAATTGATGTTAAGAATGGAAGATTAACCCTCTAAATTGGTGAAGTTGATTATTTGCTGAAGTTTCAGTTGCATTCTATATGAATGATCTGATGAGAAAATGTCTAGTGATAGTGTCAATTGAGTTGAATAAAAATGAAGAACTTTAAACTTGCCAAAATTTCTTTAACTATTGTGAGCCTCATCCCAACTTATAAGAAATAGTTGAATGGTTCTCTCTACTAAAGTTTTTGAATTGTTGGCTGAACGAGAAAACAATGTCCCTCCTACACTAGAATTGGATGTTTTGCCCTCTAATCTATAACATGAGTTACTGAGACCAAAATTACATACTGAGTTGTAGTGAGTTCTAATTTGAATAGTAATCAACTAGAGAATTTTTTGAACAAGCTGAAACAATTTATTAAAGGTACATTGAAAGACATCAAGGATATTAACCCATCAAGGTTTATGAAGAGGATCTTTACGGAGGAAACTTTTAAGCATACAATTGAATGTCATGGGGGATTGCACCTTATCAACTTTGATAGAATTGAAATCCGAACTGATGTGACAATGTCTAGCGTAAGACGTAAAACAAGGGTGTTTCTTGGGAGGCAAGCCAAACTTATAGTTAACCACTTTTCTTCTTTTTATTTTTGTTTTTGTACAGACGCAACATGAAGAGTAAGCTGAAGTTGATTCATAATAGAAATATCAGAAGTCAAGGGAAACCATTGGTTAAAACGCAGAAATGAGTCACAACATAAAAGATTTCATAATTCAGTATCGGCTCTAACCTGAGTTGATGGAGAGGGGAGTATGAGTTCTATGATTTCAAATTCACTTTCATTTATTTCTGATATATCAGATTTTTGGGAAAAGGAAGGAACTTGAGATCACATTCTAATAATTATGTGCAGGAAATGAGAGCAAGGATCAAGTTTTGAGTTTGATCTCTTATTGTTAATTGCTATCAAAGGATGTACAATGAGGAAATATTGATAAAGAAGCATTAAAGAAAAGAAAGAGGTGCAAGTGAGTCAACGGTGGGGTTATGAGGGTTTCCAAGCTAAACCAGATGAAACTTCAACATGGATGCATTTGAATTAAATCGGTCAGTCCAAGTTCACCTTAAAATGATACGACTCTCCTCCTTCGCCCCTTGTACTCGAGGAAATTGAAGACTCCCCTACTGCTCACATCCGCTCCTGCTGCCCGTTGCTTCATGGAACCTCCTCCACCAACAGCTCCAGCCAATCTCAATGGAAAGTTCATAGCTCGGGTAACCTCATTCCTTTCCCTTTTCTTCAATGTGCCCTACACGTAATCTTCTCCATCCCGTTCGTATTTCTATTCCTACCATCTTGTCCTTTATTTTAACCCTAAAAACCATCTTTCATTCCTTTTTACCAATTCCATCCACCATCCCATTTCCCAAAATCCTAAACCTAGCCGCAAATGGAGCCACCAACAATGTTGCAATACTATAGCTGGAGGAAAACACGCCACGTACTAGTTGAAATAGCCATTCCAATCAAGCCTTAGCCAGTAGCAGCTACCCCAGCACAAGGAGATGCTAGTGAGATTTCATCTGACACTAAAGTAACGGTAGTTGTGGCTCAAGCTACTGAAAAAGATATTGATCAATCTACTAAAGAGCAAGTTCCAACCTCTCCTACACCACATGTTTAGTATGCAGCTCCTGAAGTCAATGAGGAACCTATGGAAGCTCCCATGGCTGAAATACCTGATTTCTTGATCCCTCTAATGAACTACCATAACCCAATATCACCTATGTTGAATCTAGGATCCCGAGAGTGTTTTGAATGATCACAAATTTGTAAGTGAACTCAGTCTGTACTAATGAACTTGTTGAGCTGACTTATGTAACAGGATATATTCAAGTTCAGAGTAGCGGTCGACCTGAGCTGAAGGAATGGACGACCAGTGCACACGTAATTTATATATGAAGAACCATATGTGTGCAGTGGGCGACCTAAGTGTATGAAGCGGTCAACCAGCATCAGAGGGAGAGAACATGTGATGAGGAGCAGCAGAGCATAAACCATCGACCAAAGATGTAAAGAGGGCGACCGATAANTAGGAAAATCATGTAATTTGACAACTATATCTACAAAGAGCCTCGACACTTTAACAAATGTATAATGTGTAGGTAAAGCTCCCAAATGATAGTACTTGGATAGTCTGTCTACTATGACCAGGATAATTGTACACCATGCTGACAATGGCAAAGATGTTACAAAGTCCATAGATATATCCTCCCACATCCTTTCGGGAATAGAGAATGGTTGTAGCAATCCAGCAGGATTAGTAGTGCAATACTTTATTTGCTGACAAACCAAACAATTTCTGACAAAGTTCTCAATTGTCCTCTTCATGCCATCCCAAACAAACTCAACACCCATCCTCTTATAAGTCTTGACAGCTCCCAGATGTCCTCCCACTAGGGTTTCATGAAATTCTTTTAACAATACAAAAATTATAGAAGATATATGAGGCAGATAGATTCTACCATCCTGAAATAGAAGCCCATCTCTATATACCAGCTTAGAATGTGGCAACTGTCCTTGTTGAATATCTCTGATCAATTGCTGAATCTGAGTGTTATTGAAATACTCTGCCTTGATTTGATCAATGGCTTGAAAAATGGGCATTGTGAAACCACAAAATTAACTGTCAGAAATAAATTGCCTAGATAAAGCATCATGTATTTTGTTTTCTATTCCTGAGGTTTATACATAATAAAATAGTTATATCCGTAGCCAAAAATTGTTGTTGTTCAGGAGTTTGAATTACTTGAGTCAAAATTTCCTTCAAACTCTTATGACCAGTTTTAATAGTGAAGTGACGCCCCCAACAAATATTGTGTCCACTTCTTAACCGCCTCAACCATGGAAAATAGTTCTCGAACATAAACAAAAGCCTTTTGCATTCTAGGGGTTAATTTCCTACTGACATATAGGATGGTTGTCTTGGAGTAACACTGCTCCTATTCCTAAACCAGAAGCATCCGTCTCCAAAACAAAACTCTTAGAAAAGCTCATGTTGAGAATATATAGGGCGAGGGATCGACCAAGAATCAAAACAACGAATAAAAACGAGAAAGAAAGATTGACACACAAATTTTTAACGTGGTAAAACCCTCTTGATCAATGTGAACAAGAGGGAAACATCCACGGGCAAAGGAGGCCGCCACCAAAGAGTTTTCACTAAGTCAGAAGAAGAGAGTACATCATAAAACCCTAACTCATATTTATAAGGGTCTTGGGCCGTTAGGGCTTGGGCGGGGTTCCCTTTTTTGTTCTTTGCTACCACTACAGATTTCCTTTTTTTCTCTCAATTTTTTTTCAATTTTGAGTACAGGGTATAATATTTTAAGGCACAATAACAACTCAAAAGGCGAAGAATAGGAGCGGAAATCAAAGCCTTCTTAAATGAAACAAAGGTATTTGTTGCTGCCTTACTCCATATGAAAGAATCCTTTTGTAAGAGATTAGTTAAAGGTCCTGCAATTGAGGCATAATCTTTAACAAATCTCCTATAATATCCAGCCAAGCCTAGAAAAACCCTTAACTGCTTCAAAGTAGTGGGCAATGGTCATTCCTCCACAACCTTAATCTTTTGAGTCTCAGGTTCCACACCATGCACAAAAAATGTCCCAAATAGTCAATCTTATTTTGAGCAAAAGTACACTTACTTTCCTTGAGAAAAAAACTCATTGTCTCGAAGGCATGACAGAACATTGGACAAATCTTGTAAATGAGTATTCATATCAATGTTGTAAATCAATGGAGCATTGTTCAAGCCAAAAGGCATGACCAAGAACTCGTAATGACCTTCATGAGTTTTAAATGCAGTTTTAGCTACATCCATCTCAGCCATTCTAATCTGATGATAGCCAGCTCTAAGGTCCAATTTAGAGAAAATAGTAGCTCCATGCAGTTCGTCCAACAATTCATCAATAGTAGGAATAGGAACCTTATCTTTGATAGTGACTCCATTAAGAGCCCGATAATCCACAAAGAATCTCCAACTACCATCTTTTTTTCTTTACGAGTAAAATTGGTGAAGAGAAAGGACTATAACTATGTTGAATGATTCCTGGAGCCATCATTTCCTTTACTAGCTTTTCAATCTCATTTTTTCTGAAAGTGAGGATATTTGTAAGGTTTCACATTAACCGACTAACTTCCTGGCAATAAATGGATGTGATGCTGAATGTCCTTAAAAGGAGGTAGAGTAGTAGGTACATCAAACACTTGCTTAAACTGATCCAATAAGTGTTGAATATTAATATCAACCAGATCCTTGCTTGTATATTCTATTTGGCCCATAGATAAGTGAAAACAAGACATAACTTCCTCTAATTGAAATAACCTTCTCAGCTACTGATGAGTAACTTGTTGATAAGCAATAGAGTCTAGGCATATTAAAAATATATGCTGATCTCGCCACTTAAAAGTCATGGATTATTGAGAATAATCCATTATCACTGGTCCCAAAGTTTGTAAACACTGAACCCCCAATACCACATCAGCTCCTTCAATAGGAAGGACATAAAATGTATCAACAAATGAGAATCCCTAAACACGAACCTCCACTTAAGCGCACACACCTGCACATTGAAGCTTGTCCCCATTGCCAATCATTACTGTAAAATGTGGAGAAGGTGAGGCATGCAATCCTAACTGAGAAGTTTCTCTTAGAAAATTGTGAGTAGACCCATTGTCCACCAAAATAGAAATCCTAGACCTAAAAATAGAACCTTGCAATCTCAAAGTTTGGGGCCTGTGCATTCCAGCTAATGCATGCAAACTGATTTCTAACGCCTCCTGCATTCTTCCTGCCCACTGACCCCTAATGAAACCTTAGAGTCCTCCCCTTCCACAGCCAAAAGCAACACAAACTAAGGTTTACACTTATGCCCCTTGTGAAACCTCTCATCGAAATTATAACACAAGCCCTTTTCTCTTCTGGCTAGTATTTTAGAGGCTGAAAGTCTTTTAACAGGTAAAGATTTGGTAGGCCCTGAGTTCGTAGAATTAAGAGAGTTGGTTATAGAAACTGTAGACTTATTAGAAGAAAAAAAACTAGGAACCACAACAAATAAGGGTTGAGCAATAGAAGGAGAAAAAGAAGACTGTCTAAATGAAGATTGGCCATGTCCAAAAAAATTTCTTCCTGGAGTTTAGCAAGGCTAATTGCTTGTATCAGGGACTTAGGTTGAAAAGCCAACAATCCTCTTCAAATATAAGGTTTAATACCAGATACAAAACAAGATAACAGAAAGGATTCAGACAACCCAATAACCTGATTAGATAGGGCCTCAAATTCAGCTTGATAGGCTAGTCCCTATTTGGACTAATTTAGATAGAGCACCCTAGTGATCCTCAAACTCCGAGAGCCCAAATCTGATCTCTAGGGCCTTTAAAAACTGTGACCAAGAAGTAAGCTGCTTGTTTTTGTACATCCATCTATACCATCGTAAAGCAGCACCTTCAAAAGCAAATGATACCACTGTAATCCTTGTCTCTTCAGCCACATTATAAAATTCCAAAAATTGTTCTACTTTAAAAATTCAATCTAAAGGATTGTCCCCACAAAACTTTGGGATATCTAATTTGATATTCTTAGAATGTGAAGAACCACCAGCATTACGAGAATCTTGACCAACACTGTGCGGCCCAATATATTGCATAGCCTATTTTGCATAGGAGTCGAGGTTGCACCTCGTTCAATCCGCCGGCCAAAATATAAAAGTCGACGGGTGCTTTGCTTCTCACTTTTTTGCCAAGATATGTCAAAAGTAAGTCTAGGGTTTTTTCACTAGAACATCTGATACGAACCCCGTTAGGGAACCTGTCCTAACGAACCACAATCAAGCGAAAGCGGAAAACAAGAAGGAATCACACGAAAACACGAATCAAGAAACGGAAATATCGACCAATATGCGAACCTGTGCATAAGAATCAATATCAAACTGATGGAATTTATTGAATTGCAAAATAAGATATTACCCGCAATCCAAGTCGGAGTTCATGAAGAACAAAGAAGATATCCTCTCCTAGGGAATCATATTAAATATGACAAAACATTGTATGTCATTATCTGGAGTTAGCCCTCTTATTTATAAGAGAATGCTAGACCCTTTTCTAAGAAACTAAAAATCAAACAAAACTTAATGGGCTAAAGGCCCAATTAGACAATCTAAACAATAAAGACCTAATCACCATCATTCTGATTTAATTCAAATTGAAGATGTTGTCCACATCAACATGATGAGGTGGTTGTCCATGCTGGCCAGGTAATGACGACAGATTACTCGTGCACCAAAATGTCCATGTGTAATGAGCCCGCTTCATATTTGGCAGTTGTCAATTTCATGACATGTCACTCTTCAAATATGACAACTTCTAGATTGATACATTTTCAATAATCATCATTGTAGTAGTTTCTGAAGAATATCATCTCTGAATTCGGCAACTTCCAATCTATGTCATCTTTGAATATGGCAGCTTCCGGGATCATATCATTCCCCTCCTCTTCAAAAAGATTCGTCCTCGAATCTGTAAATATTTTGATAGCCTAGGGACGAACATCAAAGCACACGATCCGATGACCACTTTGGGTTTCTGCAAAAGAAACTCAAACATAGAAACAAGGAAAGGAAGTTCACACTCCCCTGGGTGAAAGATTTTGTGCCCATGATAAGAAGGCACATTTAGGAGCGAATCCCGAAATTTTGGGGACCTTCCTCTACGCATTAGGATTCTGTTAAACAGATTATGCAATGTACTCCAACAAAACAAGGATTCAGCATGAACAAAATCAAATGCATCCAGATCAAGAAAATCAATTTGTTCCAACGTTAATTCTTCACGAAAATATGCAATTGAATTCTCACAAGATAGAAAATATTTTAAATAATCAGAAGAATCACGCAAATGATTGCTATAAATCAGAAAGTCTTCAATGGACATAAAAGTATGTTTCCCATAAAAACCAAGTATGGTAAATCCAATGAAAACAATGAGCATCAATCTGTTCAATGATAATAATTCAGCATGTATGATATAAAGTTCAGAATCGTAGAAAATTAATCTCCCAAAATGACCAATCTTACAACTATCAAACGTGACCAACATAAAACAAGAATTATCAAACGATGTTTTTCCAAAACCAGAAAATTCAATTATGTCAGAGGTTGGAAATCGATAATTGAATCTAGAAGACATAAATCTCAAAGTAGCTCCAAAATGACTCAGTTGGTCTTCATAAGTCAGAACATTAAATCCATTGAACGTAAAAGATTTCTCAGTAGTATATGGATGACAATCCAAGCAAATTGATCTTGAACAATTCTTATCATGAAATCCAGAAATTAGAACTAACCAATCAAATGCATCATGATTAATAAAGGTAATAGAAGAAACAATCAATTTAAAACTGGTAAAGATGAGAAACTTATCGTTCAGAAAACTTGAACAAGTGGAAAATGGAATATTTAGTTTCATCTCGAGTATCTGCAAACTCCTCAATGCTTGTAAAGGAGCATTGGTAAATAGTGAACTCAAATGTGTGCTCGAAGATTGCAAAGTTGTTTCCTCTTGCTCAATAGTCCTTAACACCTGCAAGGGGAGATCAATAGCCAAAGGCAAAAGAGAATTAATATTAGTATGTAAATCATTAAGCTCTCTTTCTTTTCTCTCAGCAACACTCTTCAAAGGTGGCCTTTCTAAACACTCGGAATTTAATCCTCTCTCATCCTCACAACTCTCATAACATTCAACACTCAAAATGTTCTCATCAATGCTCTCCAAAGTTGGCCTTTCTGACCTCTCAGAATTTTTGTGGCTCTCTTCTTTCTCACTTTTACCACTCAAAATTTGGCTCACATTTTCACCACATTCAAAAATTTCTTCTATTTTCATGGAAGAACTTTCGCTCTCATCTTTTTTAGTCACACTTGCTTCTATTTCTTTTTCCAATCTATCACTTTCCTCAAAAAATTTATTATCATGATTAGTTAAACAACTCTTGAATTGGAGATAGATTTTGGCAAGCTCATCTTCTACTTTATCCAATTTTGCTTCCAACTCTAAATGTGAAGCCATCACTTTTGCAAGTCTATCATCAGACCTTTCTTGTTGGTTTGATCTTCTTCGTCGTGAGTATGAAGATAAGTTTGACTGGAGCATTCTAGTACCAAACTGAGAACTTTGACCTCTCTTTGGTGGAGATCGTTGCACACATTCTTGAAAAGAATCTTGTCTTTCATGTTGCTCATATCGTCTTCGTGATTGTCGAAGAACATTATCCTCTCTTGGAACTTGATCACGCAGATTCCAATGTGTGACTTTCTTAGTGTATCTTTCACCAGCTTCATAACACATTGTAAACCTACATACAAATTGTTAGCAAAACTTCCTCACAACCTCACGTGGTGACACTCAAGTGGTGACACTCGTATTTTACCTCAATCTGTCCGGTTTTTTTCTTCTAATGTTCTCACCACTCAGCTTTTGACCTCTCCAGATTACTCATCAATGTTCTAGGCAAACTCACAACAAGGAGAGAGATCCACAATTCAATTAAAATTCCACAGAAAATATCAATTCTTAAAACAAGATGCAACCAATATCGATATCAGATCATCAATAAAAAAGAACTAGATTCAATGTAGTAGGTTGCAAGAATCAAGAACAATGTCCAGGAATCTCTTTTTTTTTTCCAGATTTTCTTTTCAGAAGTTTTCTCACAAAGACAATGAACTTTCTTTGTTTTGTCAGATCTCTTTTTTTTTGCCAGTTCTCTTTCTTTTTTTCTTTTTTTTTTACTTCTGGAAAAAAGAAATAAGATCAAACTCAGAATTTTTTTCCCAGGGAAAGGAACAATTTTGGAAACAAATAAAATCTCTCAGAATTTATTTCAAGGAAAAGAACAATTTAGGAAAGAAGTAAAATCCCTCTCAAATTCTTTTCCAAGGAAAGAACAATTTAGGAAAGAAATAAAATTCAACTCAAATTGTTTTTCAGGGAAAGAACAATTTTGGAAAGAAGTAAGGATTCAAAGAAATTCTGGTTTGGCAAGGGAAAATAGGGTTTTTTTGTGACGGCTGAGATGAGTGGACAGAAGAATAATTTTTTTTTTTGCAAAATAGACTAGAACAAGAAAAATTTTCTTTTCTCCTCTTTTTTTCTCCTTTTTTTCCTCTTTCTTTTTTTCCTTTTCCTTTTTCTCTTCTCCTTTTTTTTTCTTTTCCTCTCTTCTCTTTTTTTTTCTGGTTTTGCACAGAATTTCCAGATAAAATCAATAAACAAAATCTGAAAACTTATCTCCTTTTTTTTGGGGGGATTTTGATAAAACAGAAAAACCAGATTTTGATATGATTGTCAAAATCTAAGATTTCTGTGTAACAACTAAAAGAAAAGATAACTAGATTCAAGATCCGAAACCTCAAGCTCTGATACCAAATGATACGAACCCCGTTAGGGAACCTGTCCTAACGAACCACAATCAAGCGGAAGCGGAAAACAAGAAGGAATCACACGAAAACACGAATCAAGAAACGGAAATATCGACCAATATGCGAACCTGTGCATAAGAATCAATATCAAACTGATGGAATTTAAATGAATTGCAAAATAAGATATTACCCGCAATCCAAGTCGGAGTTCATGAAGAACAAAGAAGATATCCTCTCCTAGGGAATCATATTAAAGATGACAAAACATTGTATCTCATTATCTGGAGTTAGCCCTCTTATTTATAAGAGAATGCTAGACCCTTTTCTAAGAAACTAAAAACCAAACAAAACTTAATGGGCTAAAGGCCCAATTAGACAATCTAAACAATAAAGGCCTAATCACCATCATTCTGATTTAATTCAAATTGAAGATGTTGTCCACATCAACATGATGAGGTGGTTGTCCATGCTGGCCAGGTAATGACGACAAATTACTCGTGCACCAAAATGTCCATGTGTAATGAGCCCGCTTCATATTTGGCAGTTGTCAATTTCATGACATATCACTCTTCAAATATGACAACTTCTAGATTGATACATTTTCAATAATCATCATTGTCGTAGTTTCTGAAGAATATCATCTCTGAATTCGGCAACTTCCAATCTATGTCATCTTTGAATATGGCAGCTTCCGGGATCATATCAACATCACTCTTCGCTGGTGCTCCAAGGTCATGTTGCAGCCTTCCATCTTGTTGCTTCCAGCAGTAGCCTCACTTGTTAACCTCTCAGTGCTTTTCCTGCAAGAACAATTCTGTAGAAGACACGAATGGGTGTCCGAGCTCCCAAGATCCAAAAGAAGAAGAAATGAGACAAAAGAAGAAGAAATGAGATAAGTAGATTCCTAAAACTTTTTTGATGTCTTTCCTTCTTCTTTGCATCCATCTATTTATATTTTGTAAGCAAAGTCAAGTCATTCTAGAAGTTTCTTTACAACTCCCTCCTGATGTCATGAATCACACGTACATATGACTACCGCTTCTTGTTTGCAAATTTCATTTAGTTACAAAATCTACAAAGTGTTTCGGTGATACATGTTTTCTCTCTGATCTCCTTCTTTTCTCTCTCATAGTTGTAACATCTTATTAGGAAACACTTTCATCAATTCATCTCAAAGAGTACAAATTTAATTGATCATACCGAATCAAAACTACTGCGTTGAGAAGATTCAATCAATCTCGGGTGGCTTTCATTTCAGGTACTAGATTCTGCAGTTGAGTTTTTGGTTGGTTGGCTACGGTGGAGTCTAATGCTTGTTGAGCAGTTGCATGACATCCATCATGTGATGTTTTTATTTGACAAATGATACATCAGGTGATATGTTTATGCCTCCCTTTCTTTTTGATAAGTTGCTTGCATAAATGTCAAATATATGATATTTAAAAAAGAAAATAACAAATGCGAGTTGACAGGCATCCATCATGATTGGAAAATAGTTCAGTCTCGTTTGATGGAAATGCATTTGTACTCTTTGACGGTATTTGTGATGGCTTGCTCAACCGGAAGTCTCTCCAAGCTCGAAGCCCCATAAAATCCGTGGACTCCTTTAGTACTCTTAAGGATGTACTCGGCTTCTCTAGGGCCAGAGATTGGGCCTGCAAAACACATATTACACCATTTTGAACTTGACGAAATCATTATAAGCACTCGCGAAGGGGTGCATCTCTGAGTTTGAGATCAGAATGATCCCTTCCCCTTCCGAACTAATAGTTTCAATTAATGTTTTGACTGATTTTTTTTCAACCTATTTGAGTTCAGGGAATAAGGTATGGAAACTTTACCTCCATGGCAAAGCACAATAACATTTGGATTGATTCCAAACGCTGCATCTGCAATTGCTTGAACGCGGACAACACTTTCGTCCAATGATAGCGCTGTCTTTGCACCAATAGATCCTGATGTTGTTAGGCCCATGTGAGCTACGATGATACTGGCGCCAGCTTTGGTCATCGAAATGGCTTCATCTTGATTAAAAGCATATGGAGTTGTCAAAAGACCAAAATTATGAGCTTTGTGAATCATCTCTACCTCCAACCTAGCAAAGATGCAAGGCCATACATAGCCATGTATAAATGCTAAAATTGAATCCATCTAATATATGGGAATGGTAAAAATAATACATTTGAACTATGAAGATTGGTGATTGCCACCATTCATGATAAAATAATTACCTAGGCTAAGTTCACACGATATCCTTCAATGAGAATTATCTAAAAAGAGAAGAGATAAGTGCAAGTAGCTGCACAATGCTCTAAACTATCTAGAGACTCACCCATATCCCATTCCTGTCTCCTCAAGGTTTTGGCGGAAGTTACCATCATAAAGTCCAACTGTTGGAAAGTTCTGAACCCCAGAAAATCCAATTGCTTCCAACTGCTTTAAGAAGTAGTCCATGCGTCGAAATGGATCAGTTGCACATACACCAGCAAGAACTGGTACTCCTTTCACCACCTGTTAGCAACAACAGTCATCATAATACATAAAGGGACATAATGCAAGCAGTTTATAGGTCGTCTGTAAATTTGTAATATAGAGACAGTACTTTCTTTCCAGAATAATATGTATTTTTTGAATTGCTACCTGTTTACTATTTGGGATTCACTAAGAAAAAGAGAAAAAAAAAGATATAAGTATTTTTCTTGCTATGAAAAAACTCACAGGCAAGACTTCATTGGCCATGTCAAGAACAATGGCATTTGCATCTGAAAACGGCAACAACCCTGCCAATGAACCCCTGCCTGCCATTCTAAATCGTCCCGAATTGTACAATACTATTAAATCTACACCACCAGCTTCTTCAAACTTCGCAGATATGCCCGTCCCAGCACCTGCTCCTATAATAGGCACACCTTTGTTTATCTGTTGCCTCAAGAGGTGAAGTATTTTTTGTGTTCTGTTCAAAGTTTCTGTCATGGTGCGAGGAGCTTATCAATATATTACAAGATAAAACATGGAACCAAAAACTAAATAAAATGCATTCAAACTTTGAGCACAAAATGCATCTTGTATTTGCTAAAATTATGACCAGACTAACCAATTCAAGATGGTAAAAGGAAATTTGAAGTAAATCATTCAACTGTAAATGAAAATGATTGAAGTACCCAAGTGACATGCTCACAACACTAAAAGAAATGTCAAATGGTTTCTATAATTCATCTAAGTTAACTTTAAAAACTCAATTATCTTGACATGGTGTTAAAGACCACGACAAGTGCATTATGATTGATGCAATTTTTGCCTATAACACACAAACTCACTGTGGCAGGCACACCTTTAGAAATTTAAGACATGTCCTCTCCTCCATATAAAAAAATTCTCCAAACTACTTACCCTACACCGACATCTTATTGGTTGCATTCTTAGATTTGATAGTTGCGGATATTGAATTCTCTTACTAATTCAAATTTCAGTAAGAAAACTAATAGATTTGTAAATTCCAGTCAAAAAACAGAGATTGAAAGCCTGCTTATTGATGACTTTTGCATCATTTTAAACAACTGATGGGAATCTTGTAAGTATGTTGTATTTATCGGGTGTTCTCTTCCTAAACGATAACTTTTCACTTGTTTTCAAATATTCTTTCCCTGCTAAACCTGTGAGAAAGGAAAAGAAATAAAAGTACTGGTGTCATTTTGATTCTTCTATTGAAAGGGGATTCTATACATTATTTTAACACTCTAGATTCTATGCTGACTCTAGTATTAAAGCTATATGACAAAAAAAGCACTCCATGAAATCACAATCCTATATTGTGCAGTGTTGTTCACAGTTACAGAGATTAGTTCTTAACTTCTTATACGAAGCAAAGTCATGAAAAGAATTAACTGACGCTTGTCACCAAGCTATGCAAATAAAAGTTTTGGCAAGTTGCAATATCTTCCATGTCAAAATTACTACTTCAAAGAAATAAAATATGTGAAACAAAAGAGACGGTATGAACTAAAACCTCGATTTGCATCAGGAAAGTCAACTGGACTATGCCAAATAACACCTTCCTGGAAGTACTTCCTTTCTGAAGCAAATCCTTCATTGCTTAAACTTTCATTCTGGATCCTTGCAGAACCTCGTGGTGTTCTTTCTCTTGAAAGCTTACTACTCATTTCCAAGAAAGAGTCTACCAACGTGTCTGCAAATTTGTGATCATTGATATGATATGGATATGTCCTCACCTATTAAGAGTAAAACATTATCAACAACAATGCATTTGGGCATCATCATTTGGAAAGTGAGAGTGAAGGTAAAGTAGAACCTGACGATCTTCATTTTTCTCAATAAGCTCATCTAGTTCATGTATTAGAGCATATGTTGCCTCTGGATCATGAAATGACTTACCAGGTGCATCTAGGGCAGACACACCTTTCTGGGGCAAGCAAATACAAATTCTTGATGATGACTTGTTGATTTTCTCAGCTATAAACCTAGCAAATTTTTTGTTCTCATCCACTGTTGTTCGCATTAATGTAACCTGCCAATTATTAATTCTCCAAGTGAGAGGATTTCAAAAGGTTAACAATATGTTCTGGAAGATTTTAGATCTGCTCTTTCCCATAGAAGTTTCATATAGGTGTATTTCCGCTAAGAGAAAATGTTAAATGGTTTAGAACTATGTCCCTATCTTTTATGTTTCAAGACAAAGCAGAAAACAATCAACTTTTAGTTAACACATTACTTATCAAAGCTTACAAGTAATACAAAAGTGGATGAAAGAAAAATTTACGAGGAGTTTGAGCACAATGCATCACAACAACCTGTACGGAACCTAATGCATCAGCTGTCCCAAAAAACCAACTTAATGGAGAATCTTGAAACACAAAGGAAAAACAAGTTAAAAACCCTCTTCAGTAACCTTCCTCCAGTGAGACTCTTAGGATAAGTATTCAAGCTAAGGGAAAACATCAAAGAAGGTTGACAAACACAGGAGATAAAGTAAGAACAGTAGTATACTAACCTGTTCATTATGTACATGAGTCTTTCTATGCTCAAATATGGAAGGGATTGTATGTTTAGCGCCAAAATTTACCATATCCAGAGCTCCTACACTGAGTACCACAGGAACATTCTTCTCCATTATAGCATCAAATCTTGTTTCATCACAGGCCATAACTCCTCCAACCAAATAATCAGCAACTTCTGTTGTTGTGATATCTAAGACGCCCTACAACATTCCACAGCATTAGAAATACTTCAGCAATGTCCCAGCAGAAGCTTAAAACATGGAAGTTGCTTTTTGTTTGGAACAAATAGCACATAAGCTACTAATTTTCCAACAAAAGTAAGAAACTTGCAGCAGGAAACGTGTATAATTAAAGGGTAGACCATCAAATATTTTTCCCTCAAGTTGTACAGTGGACAAAAAAAAATGTTCTTAAATGAGGAAAGCAGTACCTGTATGAAACCTGCTCTTACAAGTTCCTCCATTGCCTTACCCCCAGTACCCGTGGCATGAAACACAAGTGTTTCATATCCTTCCTTCCTGAGTCTTTCTTTAACAGAATTCACGCATGGAGTTGTAACTCCAAACATAGTAATGCCGACAGTTGGTTTGTCAATGGCCGCCTCAATGGAGCCCTCTCTAGCGGACACCTTTCCAGCGACCATTCCCGCAGCAGCAGCAGCAGCATTAGACAATACGAGCCTGCTAACGCTATTGATCCCACATATGTCAACAATGGATGGAATCAGTATGAGATCCGTCGTCCCAATGTATGGTTGGGTCTGTCCGCTAGCAACGGTGGACACTATGAGCTTAGGCACACCAAGAGGGAGAGATCTTAGAGCAGGAGCAATCAATGAAGTTCCACCGCTGCCTCCGAGACCAATAGCTCCGGCAAGATTCCCGCCATCATAAGCCTTCTTTAGAAAGCACTCGAGAGCTTTGGACATGATGGCGACTGCCTCGCCTCTGTCATCTGGAAGGTTGTATGAGGAATGCTCTTCGCCCAGATAGGAAGAAAGCACAGCCTCTCTTCCGACGAAGGAAAGGTCATCCTCGGAGCTTATTGATTTATTCTCGCCAGCAGAAACATCAACTACGCAAACCTGTGCCTGCCACGAAACCTGTCATGAAACTGCGCTATTCATCAAAAATCAAAACACGAAATTGGCATCCAACTCCATGGGAAAAAAAAGCTTTGTTGCAGAGAAGTGAACGAATCCATCAGACAAATCAAATGGGAGAAGAACCGAGCGGACAGCACACACACACACACACACACCGCCCAGAAGACTCGAGGAACCGAACGCAGCAAGATCCACAAATTTTAACACACACAAATCATCGTTATAAAAAAGAATATATCAGGATCGAAAACACATGCGCGGATCGACGAATATCGTGATCTAAAGGATCAAGAATTCAGCGGAACGGGTGGGAAGGTGGCAGGGGTACTTTGACGGAGGAGGTGCCGTCGTCGGAGAAACGAGAGAGATGGTGTTCGAGGCGCTCGGCGAGGTAGCGGAGCTCGTCCAGCTTCGTGTCTGCCGTGCCGATGCAGAAGACCTGGAAGCCCTTCTTCTCCATTGTTCCTCCTTACAAGAGAAGACACAGAAGAAGAAGAAGAAATGAAGAGTTATGAACAGAGGCAGCTCGATAAATTAATATATTAATATACTAAATTATTATTTGTTTATTACATTGCATAAATTAATATTAATTATTAACATTATTTGTAAAATGGATCCATTTCATCACGGATATGGATATTATGGATATCCATATGGACCATATGGTACTCCATATGAGAGTGGAACATATTCTGACACTACGGCGGTGGCTCGTGTTGTGCTCGAAAGTGGATATCCCTATGGACCATATTTGTAAAATGGATCAATTTCAACACGGATATGGATATTATACAAAAGTCCATGCTAGTGCTCGTGCGTGCTTGTGTCATGCTCGTGCTAGTCAACTCATGTTTGATCGTGTCATGTCGTGCTACTATAGTGTAATGTCGTGTCATACCGTGTCAAAAACACTTATTCGTTGGCTCGGCCCCACCCACCATAATTTTGGTCGTGTCTTCCGTGCGAGTCCAAGTCAATGCTGGGTGAGCCATCATTTTTTTCTTTATTTTTTTTAAAAATTGAAATTTTACTGGCCTTTGAAATTTAACATATTAATATATAAGAATCATTAAATATAACTTATGATCATTATAGTTCATTAAATATAACATATGGTGATTATAAGAATCATTAAATATAATTTTATTTTAGTCACGTTTGAAATTTAAGATATACATCAATATAAAATCATTAAATCTTTAATCTATATAAGAGTTAAACTATAAATTTATAAGCATATAATATTATAATTTATACATTTTTCTTTTTTTATAAAATATTGATAAGTTATAAATATAACTTAGGGTTATAGTTTATTTTTTAATAACATATTACTTATGTTTATAGTAAGTTATAAATTATATTCTTATCATCTTTAGTGTTATAACTTATAACTATACACTTATTATATAATTATATACTAGAATTATAGTTATACATATCTTATTCTATTATATTAATTTAGTCTACTATAATTATTATATATAATGATATGATATATTATATAATATATATAGTATATAGTAAAATAATAATCAATAGATTTAACACCGAAATTTACGTGGTTCGGCTAAAAGTTAGCCTACATCCACGGGGATTAGCTTGCATGTCCACTATATAATAAAATAGATTACAAAAAATAAAAAAATAAAAGAAAGTACAATGATAAAGTATAATCAATCACAATCAGTTATAGAGCATTCACTGTCATCGTGATACGACAATAAAGATTCATGACCTTGTTCGGCATCATACCAATCAGTTTATAAGATACAAGGCTCCATCGATTGAGCATTCAATTTATTCCTTCTTTCATCCAGCACTCGAGAGCTTGCAAAAAAAACATTGTTTCCGATGCTATTGTAGACATCGGAATCGCTAAAAGATCATGAGCTAGGGCAGAGAGCATTGGATAAGTATGACTTAATCTCCACCAGCTTAAAACATCAATATCTTGATCGCATTCATTTGGATGAGATAAATAATCACGTAGTTCATTAGAAGAAGGAGGTGTTGAAGAGAACCTTCGCTCGAATTTCTTGCTCTTCTACCCCCATAGAAAAAAGGAATCGAGATAATGAGTTATTAGATCTAGGCACTACAAGGGTCGTGATGAAGAAGATGTTTCAGGTCTACGTACTCTAAATTTTGCATCATAAATATCATATAACCGATATATTATAGTTTCATAATCATAATTTGGATTAGTAGATCAGTCAACTTTTAAATTAGGATGACTTAGAATATAATTATTAGGAGAAGAATTTCTAAGATCTGTATAATACCATCTAGGACTAAAACCCTTATATCTTGGATCCATCATTATTGCTAAAATTCTTGCAAGAGGTAATTAACCCCAATAATCTAAAAATTTATTTTCCATATTATAAATTATTGTAGCAAACTCATTGGATAAGTTACCTTTATCTTTAAAATAAGTTATCATTTCATTAAGTTGACTATTTAATATTTGTGAAGTGGGTGAGTAAACAACAAGAAAATCTAAAGTAGCATTATAGAAAACTCCAAGCATCTCCATAACTGTTTGAGCATTTTCCCATTGGGCTTCACTAATCAGAATTGTCGAGCTTCGCATTACAGTCGTGATATAATGATCAATTGCTTCTTATATGAAATGCAATTTCTAAGCATATCATATGTACTGTTCCATCTTGTACTAACATTTGTGCTTAACTTTTTAAATTTAAGATTATAACAATGGCAAATATCTTTAAATTCTTGTCTTCTAGGTTCAGAATGGCGTATATTAGTTATTACTCCTTTAATAATATCAACTATCTCAATAACTTCTTCTAATCACGCCTTAACAAATAAGTTAATAATTATGACATGCACATCTTTGATGAAAAAAAAAAACATCCATTCAATGGAGGATTCAACCTTTCGACTAACATTCGTGCAACAATGTTATTAGCACTAGCATTATCAAGTGTAAGACATAATATTTTATCCTTAAAACAATACTCACAAACTACTTGTTTTATAATAGTTGCAATTTGCAAACCAATATGAGGATGTTCAATTGGTTTAAATGCAATTATTATTTTTTGCAATACCCAACTTATATCAATCCAATGTACAGTAACACACAAAAATCCATCACCATTTAAAGAAGTTCATATATCACTAGTTAGACTAAACATGCATTTAGAATCCATAAAAAAATCATTAATTTATTTTTTTGTACAAAATATTTTAATTGCATCTTATCTAACAATTTTTCTCTAATACTTTGAAAGCAGGTTGAACATAATTTTATTAATAATGAAAAAAATTTAGGATCTTCAGCAAATGAGTATGACATTTATGCATGTATAACAAATCTAGCTAAACCCTCATGCATATGCTCTTGATTGTATTTAAATAATGAGCTCCCAGTTGTCCCACGGCTAGGATTCACAAATTAAGTTTGTTGTTGTAGTTGACCTGTTAAATTTTTTTCGAAAATTTCCATAGGGTGAGTTTCTAAATATCGATGCAAATAATCAGTGTTTTCGATAGTTAGCTTTGCAAATTTTGTAAATAACTCTATCTTTTTTGGATCATTTTCATCTATTTTTTTTCAAAATAGATCCAAACTTCACTAGTTAATTTTGCAGTTCTACGTTTCATATATGTTACCTCATCGGGCCCAACAATATCGATTGGAGTATTTGAAGGTCTAGCAATTTCAAGAGGTCTGGAACCTATTTGATTCATATCTATTTGAGGAGCTGAATCTGAAGCAACATTAAGATTAGGAAGAACATGATAATTAAGATTAGTAGTCAGATTAGCCATATAACTAGTTGTCATGGGCGGCCGCCATGAGAGTTGAATTTGAATCGATTCAGAACAACGGAGTGTGAGCATTATGTGATCTTCCGGGGGGAAGACAACTCATAGGATGTAAATGGGTGACATTATGTGATCTTCCGGTGTGGAAGACAACCCATAAGATGTAAATGGGTATTCAAGAAGAAGCACCGAGCATATGTTTCTCTTGATGGATATAAAGCGAGGTTGGTGGCCAAGGGTTATACTCAGCATGCCGGTATTGATTTTTAGGAGACTATTCCTCGGTGGCTAAGTTTGCGTCGGTACGGACGATATTAGCCATAGTAGCATATCTGGATTTGGAGTTGTTCTAAATGGACGTCAGGACAGCATTCTTGAATGGAGATCTGTCAGAGGACGTATATATGCGACAACCTGAAGGGTTTCAGGTAATGGGTCAGGAGGATAAAG
>LTAE01002296.1:4307-17365 GCA_001647135.1 Pontederia paniculata | reverse complement strand
CTCCAGGTGTTTCACCGTGAAACATCCACGTGATCGACAGTATATTTTTGAATATGTGGTTTAGATTAAAAACAACTTAAAACCACCTAACTAAAATAACATAACCACTTTCTCTCTCCTCTTTTAATCTAAACCACATATTCAAAAATAGACGGTCGATCACATGGGTGCTTCACGGTGAAACACCTGGAAGGGTGTTTCACCTCCATTAAACCCATATATATATATATAAATCTTAAGAACATAACCTAAGAGTCTCATATTAGCCTCATACAATTACATACTAGTTGTCCACCTGCGATCCTAACAATTATGGTATCAATTACCTATCATTTGGGCAATACCATATAACAATATCAATTTTCAGTCTATATCAAAATTAATTCACTATTGATTCAAAATTCATAATTCGGCCTACACAGATCCAAATCATTTAAAACTAATCTCATTTGAATCTAGTTTCAAGCATCTATCATAATCTAAAATATCAAGTCATATTCGTATTTTTATAATTTATTATACATTTTACAAATCAGTAATAATATAGTTTGAAACAGCTTGACAGCGTCTTAATATTTTGGCTCTAACTTTCACTATATAAGTCGGATAGAGATGAAATTACTTCTTGTGTAAAGTAGACTTCAAGATCTACATTTTTTACATAATTTTTTGACAACTATAACATATCCAAAAACTTAGTCGAAGCAAAGACTGTAAATTCTGAAAAAAAATCAGTGTTTCAATTCGTAATTTGAAGATTCCATAAACACAACTAAGAACTCATCTAACTATTTTTTAGTTGCGTACTAATTCATATCTATTTTGGTTCAGAAACTAGAAAGAGAAATGAAGTAATCATTTACATACCTTTTGATATCTTTCCATTTATTATTATGTTGCCTTCAAACGCATGAGCTCCTCTCTTTTCTTTTCCTTTTGATGTTGTTCATCTCCCTCTGAGCTCCTTTTTTTCCTCTAGAGAGCAGAAAAGCCTCTCAACAATGGCTGGTTGTTCATCCTTTTTATAATTATTTTTTTAGACGGATTGAACGATGGAGAGACTAATAGAGTAATAGGTGTCTTTTTCACTAGTTGGACTGTTTTGAGGTCCAATAAATGCTCTTGGGTGCGGGACCCTTCCATTTATTGCATGCAGGAAAGAGCAAAGACTTTAAATTTTTCTCTATGCTCAAATTAAACATTGCAAGTATTAGTAATAATAATAATAATAATAATAATAATAATAATAATAATAATATGTTTAACATAGGTTACAACTCTTTTAGATAAATTAGATCAATAATATACTTTTAAGAAAAATAAAATAAAAGGGTTATTATAGGTACAGGGCTCGTTAATAATTTGATTTAATTTAATTTTGTGAACTGGACTGGGATTCCAAACTGGAGTTCATCACAGTATGAAAACAATAAAGAAAAAAATATTTAGGGGAATTCCAAACAAAAAGGGATGTTTTAATTAATATTTATAGTTAATGCATATTTGTCTAAGTATCGGGAAAGATATACGCCTGCAAGAATGATCAAGAACATTTAAAACAATTAAGGATTGTATATTAGTAAATATTTTGTGCATTGTTCAGTTTTCATTTGTTACTTAATTACGTTAACATTTTTTGATGTTAGTGTAAATAAGTATACTAAAAAGTCTGAAATAACAATTAAATTCGTCACCTTGGACTTTGACTTTGACTTTGACTTTGACTTTGACTTGGACTTGGAATGGGTAATCTCTCTCCTCCTGCCATGGCCATGTAAAATTATCTTGTTTTTTATTGACATGGAAATGCTGCCATCTTGTAGCTGCTGTTCAAGTCTAATTAAGATCAATCCAGTCTAATTTCGTTTAAGGAGGTTGAAGCACTTAATCTGTAGATAGCTATTTGGGATGCCAACAACCAGGAGAGAAATTGAGTAGCTTCATCTGCACAGTCGCCATCGTTGGAGCTGGAGAACCGTTTCATGTGATCGATCAAAACATCACACAGGAGGTTATTGACTCACTGGAATTGATCAGTGAGGATGTTGCTGCTGCTGCCCATGGCGAGGGCTCAGACGCAAGATGACAACAGCGCAGAAGCAGCACCGATGGACATCGGATTCTATAGCTATCGATTCATTTGACATGTTACTGTATAACATTCGGAATGCTTGAATTTATAGTGGTTATGTATGTTACTAAACTTATGGTTTTAAACAGCAACATTACAAACTTCATGGGAAAGAATTGAATCATTCTATTGGGCTACTTCCATCTCGTGTTGTTGGATGTTCATACTCAGCAAGAATAAGATTTAGATATATATATTGTGCTCATGCCCAGACTGCTCAGTTGTCAATTTTTGGCAACAGAAGCATAAGTGCATGTACGATTTAAATTGCTAGTTAAATGACGAGTTCTTACATAATCAAATAGCAGCAATTCCTATTCTATCAGATAAAATGGATGCTTGGTTTGTAGCCGCTGAGTGGAAAACTTTAAATGACTCGTACTGAAGTTAAACTAGTTCTTCAAATCAGGAAGCAAGAGACCCTTTGCATGCATCTGCTTGTACATCCATTGCCAGTTCTCCGGTTTCACCTCACCGCCAAGAGATCGGATGACAGCACCACCACTGCATGAGCCCACTCTGCAACAATCTTCTAGTGCGAGACCTTTTAACAATCCATACAAGAAACCACTTGCAAAGAGATCACCGGCTCCTGTAGAATCAACAGCATGTGCTTCGCCGATGGCTGGAACTCTAACAACCTAAAATGAAAAGTAATCATTGTAGACGAAGATAGCTTTATAATTTACATTGGACATTCATTAACATGTAAGAAATTTAACTGCATGTTTGTTAGTCATGTTGCAAACCCCTATTTATAACTTACTTTATTTTCACATTTGAGTTTTGGCAAATCTGTCTATACATGTGGTAGTACAACAATAACATGATCTATAACACTCCAGCAATTGATAACATAAAACACTATTGGTAAACATTTCAAACCTCTTTTCCATGTTTTGCAATGCATCCTTTTGAACCAAGAGTCACCACAGCCCATTTGCAATACTTGCCCAAAAAATCTAATGCAGCTTCTCCATGCACTTCTGACTCTCCCCTGAAGGCAATAAAGAATCACAAATGAAACAGGATGTATTAGAAAAAAAAAATATCTGAAACAGAAATGAATAAACACTTCATGGCTTTTCTCACTGAAGAAAATCATTTCATGGTTTCAGTAGATACTGAAGAGTCAAGATCCCATAAGCCATTATAGTTGCATGAGTTGTTATACAATATATTTTTGAAGAAGAGTTGTTATACAAAAAATATAATAGGAAGAAAAAGTAATTCAACAACTGTAAAATCTGAATACTTGAAAATAAGAACTAATTATCTTTTTCTCTACAGCATATGGCAATGGTATACTGTTCATTTTTCAAAGGCAATATTACGGGAAAATAAATAATCCCATTATTCAGATACAGAAAATGCCTTCTAAAAAAATACGAATAAGTGAAATTGTGAAACTGGATAATTCCAACAAAACCAGTTTTCCTACTTTAAAGGGTTTATCAATACAGCAGCATGACAACTAAGGAGACTTATTCAAAAGTCCACTACATGAGTGAAATTAAGTATTTCATAATACTAGAGAAGGATAATGAAGACCTTATAAGTTCTCTAGCCTCATCTTCATTTGCAAAACAAAGGTCAATATCACCAGTCTCCAAAAGCTCAAGCAGATGAGACCTGTAGTCTCGAACCATCTGCGCATTGTCAAGCGTATTGCAGTTTAGTAATGCTAAAAGGCGAAAGATTTAAATAAAACATTAAGAAAAATTCAATACAAACCTCAAAACTAGCTAGGTCCAAGGAGACAGAAACACCCTCTAATTTAGCAATCTTGATAGCAGTTTTGATTTGTTCCAAGTTGATGAAAGCATATCTCAAAACCAACCACTAAAATTTATGATGACAAGTGAGAGAAAAGGATTCAATGTCAATGTCAACCAAGTGCTATAATTAACTTTTTTTGGGGCACAAGGGAAAAAATGGCCGGTTACCTTTGAACCTTTAAAATCCTCCCTTTTCAGCTCATTAGCCTGAAAAAAGTTGATTGTAGCAAGTTCCATAAAACATCCTCGGATGACTTAACAAGTTCATTTAAACGTTGCCGTGAGGAATTTACCTGTAGCTTAACTATGTTTGACAAACAGGGACGCATAGTCCGATTGCCTTCGGCATCAACTAAACATGCACACTATATAGTTGTGGATGTTAGAAAAAAAAAGTACGGTGATAACTTGACAACAAAATAAGTCAAGGTTAAGTCCAGTTAACCTGCCCTGTAGGTCCTTTCTTAATTCTCAATCTGGAGAGATCCACACCACTGAAACCCATCTTGTTGACAAACAAACGGCCTTGTTCATCATCACCACAAGCGCCAATCATTCCACTAGAGATTCCAAAGCCTGCAGTTATACCTCGTATGGTATTTGTCACACTGCCACCAGCAATAGTCCTTATAGGAGAAAGGCCATTGTGAAATGGAAGAATATGTGAATTCACTTCTTCCAGTATATGATTGACATCCTCAACTGCAACCTGTTCATCATTGATCAATCCAGAAACTTAAAAAAGAAAAAAACAAGACAGTTATAGCTAGGATAAATGCTTGCATTTAACCAAAAAGTTGCAAGCCAACATAGATAAAGAACTTAACTTTACATTTGTCAGATCATTATGTGAGGTGCTTAATGCTTATCATTAACACAGGCATAACTATAGGGAATGGAATCGATGGATATCCAAGAAAATGTTATTTCTGAAGATATACTCAATCAAAGGATCTAAAACAGACATTTTTTTTTCTTCTTTTGTATACACATTGACCACCAGCGCTTATAGAGTTGAGAACTCTGTGACAATTTGACACAAAGAAAGGAGGAAAGGTGTTTAGTTTAAAAGTATTATTTCATTGACATGTCAGAATCAACTCTTCCATCGCAAAGAAAATTGAAATAACAGTTCCTCATATAATACATGCGTCAACATTCCCAGGTCAAACGCAGCAACGTAAAAATGAAATCTTGCATAAAAAAACTCCGGACAAACCAAACACAGAGGATGACGTCCAGTCAAAGATCAAAACTTTTCCATACAAATTGGCGACAAGAGGAGGCCCGAACAGGAAGCAGAATTCGATTGGACCAGAATCCCAAAAACATTGGAAAAGAGAAGCCGAGACAGCGAACGAAGTAGTGACAGACCTGCTGCGAGCCGCCGCGTTCGCCAGGAATCCGATCAAGGAGGGACCAGTCGACGCGGGCGACGTGGTCGACGAGGGCGGAGAGCTGCAGGCCGAGGACGGCCGGCGGCGGGTGGAGGGAGGGAAGGAGGAGGAGGTGGCCTTCGTCGGCTCCCATCGATCCAAGGCACACCTGTGCTTTGGATATGATATGGAACCTACAGAAGGCCCTTCTTCTTCTTCTCATTGCGCCATAACCCCCTTCCCCTACTTTTATACCGCCCCTGCCGTTATAAACAAAACAAATACCGGTCGTTACATAAAAGATTGCGCTCCTGTAACTGTTACGCTGCTACGATAACCGTCATTATTCATATCATAAAAAACAATGTTGTAGTGCGTAGCGGCAGTAGGGGTAGGGTCTTAATTCAGGAGATGCAACATTATTCATTAATTTATATACTTATTCCTATTAATTATAGTTAATATAAAATATAAAATATAAAATAATTCTTCTAAAGATAAAAGATAAATAAGAAAAAAAATGAAATAAAAGTAAAGTAAGCATAAAAAATGAAGAAATAAAAAGGATTAAATTATGATCTTTTTTAATCTTTATATCAAGATATTTTCATTTAATCAACGATAAACACATGAAAATAAGTTATTAGAATAAAAATTTAACCATAACCGGGGTGCTAGTGCACCCCCTTGGACCTCCTTGACTCCGTCCTTGAGCAACAGTGATATATTTTTGTTTTCTCATATTGCACAATTTTAATATAAAAAATAGAAAATAAATCAACTTCATATCTCAAGAGCTCTAGAATTTGATTCCCACTAATAAAATTTATGTACCTTTTTTTTTATTTTCAACATCTAATTTTCTTGTATCAAGTCAACTAGCCTCTCTTTGTAAGTGTGTGTTTTACACAAGTAGCACTAATATATTTTATTTTCTCATATTACACAATCTTAATATGAGAAAATAAAATAATTAAGTTTAATTAGCACAATTGATTAGCATTATGTCTTAGGATCGACGAAAACTAGTAGTTCAGTTCGATTTTCAAAAACATCAATTTTGACAGAGGAATATCACTCTCCTATTTACCTCGACTTTAGATTTGTCGGATGTTAATAACTTTGTACATCAAGATCTTGAATGAATGCCAAAAAAATATAGAAAAATAAAAAATAAATAAACTTTACTAAATTTAGGATCCCAAGATTATTTTGGTGATCACAAATTTGTGAAGGAACTTAGTCTTGACTGATAAACTTGTTGGATTGTGTTCTGGAAGATAGAATTTTCATGTTCAGAGTATGAGAGGTCGATCGAAGTTGATGAATAGACGACCTATGCACATGGAAGACATAACAGGAAGATCATATGTGTGTAGTGGTCGTCCAAAGGTTGAGAAGTGGTCTATTGATGTGAAGAGCAAAGATCAGAAGATTAGAATCAAAGATTGAGCGGTCGACCAAAAGTATTGAGAGGACGATCGAAGACAAGGCTGAACTAGGAAGGTCGCCCGATGAAGAACAGTGGGCAACCGAAGGTTTCACACCTATAGTAAAGAGGATGAAGAGCGAGCGGTCCAAGGAGAAGTGGACGCCCAATGAGGAGACTTAGTCGAAGAGGTGCTTTGGCCAAGGAAGGAGAGGTCGTCTGAAGATGAAGAATGGACGACCGAAGAGTTGAAAATGAAGGCATGGACGTCCAAAGGTTTCAGATTGAAGACAATGGACGACCGGGAGATTGCCAAGGCTGGAGTGGACGTTCGAAGGCTCATGTGTTGAAGCAGCGAACGACCAAAGCTGATGACAGGGTGAAGATCGATCGACCGAAGATGGAGTGCGGACAATCGATATATTTTAGATGAAGACAAAGGTCGTCCAAGGTCCTGTTGAGAAGACAAGTGGACGTCCAGGAGTTTGTCAGATATGAGAGAAAATGTAGAGCGGACGACCGTAGGATGAGCAGACAATCTATGAAGAGATAGAGGTTGTCCAAGGGTTGAAGAGACAAAGCAGCGATCGACCAGAGCATATGACTGAGGAGACAGTGGGCATCCAAGGAATCTGATGGGTTGTCAGAGGACGTTCGAAGAATGTCAGAAGGAAGAAAGGACGACCGAGGATCTCACTGGAAATGAGCGGGCGTTCGAAGGTTATCAGAAGGAGATTTGACGAACGTCCGAGGATCTCATTGGGAAGTGAGCGGACAGTCAAAGTACTGATTGGAGAGGGAGCGAACGTCCGAGGATCTCAGTGTAGAATGAGCGGACGCCCAAAGTTCTCAGAGGAAGAAAAAGTGGACGCTCGAAGGATTCAGGTAGAATCAACGGACGACCACAGAGGTATCAGGGTATATGGCACAAGGTCAAGATCGGGCGACCGCAGGAGTAGCGGGCGATCGAAGGAGCTTGACAAGTGTCTTCAACTCTAGGAGTGGACGTCCAAGTAGATTGGCGTGCAATCAGCAGACGACCGAAGCAGTTGAAGACGGTAGTACAAGGTCAAGATCGGTTGGCCAAACAGACGACCGAAGGAGCTTGACAAATAACTTCACTCGAGAGTGGACGTCCGAGGTGATTGGGGTGCAATCAGCGGACGACCAGAGATGAGTGGAAGTTGATACAAGGTCAAGATCGGTCGGCCAAAGATTTTGCAGACGATCGAAGGAGCTTGACATATGGCTTCACTCGAGAGTGGACATTCAAGGTGATTGGGGTTCAATCAGTGGACAGCCAGAGATGAGTGGAAGCTGGCAGAGGTTAAGATCGGTCGATCGAAGATGAAGCGCGGGCGACCGAAGGAGCTTGATCGAAGTCTTCAACCGAAGAGTGGACGTTCGAGAAGATTGAGGTGCAATCAGCGGACGACCAAAGACAGGTTGAAGATTTGAACTCAAGTCAAGATTGATCGGCCAAAGGTTTGGCGGACGACCGAAGGAGCTTGGCTGAGGGACAAAGGCTTCAGACTTAGAACTGCAGACGTCCGAGGGTGAGCGGTGGATGACCGAAATACTAAACGGCAGTTCAAGTGATGACTTCACCAGAGCAGCGGTCGACCAAGGCAGGAGCAGTGGGCGACCGGGGGTTAGGTGAAGTGTTATGTACTTGCATTAACGACTAGTTTTCTGAGTGACATATTAGGTCGTTCGTGCAGAGTATATATTGTAATTCCAAGAGTCTTGGGAATAACTTTAGCAAATTAGCTAATGAGAGCTTGAACGGAAAAAGTCTTAGTTCCCCTTCTGTGATTCGAGTGAAGAATCTATAATAGAAGGGAGTGAGAGTTCGTGAGCAAACTTATAAGAGGTTGTCTCTTTGCCCTCTGAGAAAGAAAGGAGAAGTTGTAAGGGAGCCTTCGCCCTTGAAGAAGGAGTTCAGTGATCTTTGGAGATCTCGAGTTCGAGAAGATCGGAGTGAGAACGTACGCCAGGAGTTCGGTCGAACCTCGTCAACAAACTTTTGTGTTTGTTTGCTTGTTTATTTCTTTGTTCTCTTCTTCTAGTTGTTTATACTTGCATCTATATGCTTCCGCTATATAATTAATCATTCTGAAATGTAGAAAAAATTTTAATACACCAATTCAATTCCCCTTTTGGTGCCATCTAGATTCTACAAACTTCATAGTTAACTAGGGATTTAAACTACTGAGCAATTAAGATCTCAAAACTACACTCAGAAATAACAATAATATTTAATAAATTATATTAAAAAAGTTAATTGATACATCATAAAAATGATAAAATTCGAGATTAAGTTCATGAAATTTTCTTTTCACTGAAAAATTATGTTTACTTTATTAATATGATAAAAGAGAAAAAAAATAGTAAGCATTAATTGTTGCAAAATTTTGTAAGAAATTAACCTCATATCGAAAAAAGTATTAGGAAACATAAAACGTAAAGTTAACATATAGAAATTAAGGGTTAGTGTTCATTCAGATAAATACTTCACCTCGAATAATAAAATTGTAACTTTTTATTTATAGAAAATAAAATCAACGTGATAATTATATTTTTTTTATCTCTAATAATGGTGTCATTGGCATTATGTAATTTTTCAGATGATCCAAAAGTGGACAAAATAATGTCGTTCTCATTGCAATTTGTAACTAATATGAATAACCTCCTTTGTCACAAGGAGCTCGAGAAAAACAGACAAGGATACGTTATACTGTTGAAGCAATCATGCATACAAAGAAAGATAGAACATGAATAATCGTCATTTTTTTAAAATTTCTCTTGGGGTCCCAAAAGTTCACATATATATGATGTCCGATATCAACTTGTTGTAATTGGCCAACATTGATAAAGTTTTTTATATTATCAGTTTCGTATTGTTTTATCACATTGTTGTGGCGGATATAAGGTTAAAAGTTCTCTTCCCCAACTTCTTTATGTTTTTGAAACTTATAATGAGGAGATCTTTAGATCAAATTTTAAAATTATCACTAACAATGAGATTATTAAGTGTGTATTCTCTCCTCGAGATGTAACTGGTTTGTACTTAAAGTAATTATTCGGTGGTCTATTCCTATCTTTATGTGACTAATTTTGTTTGCCTTTGTTATTTTCCTATTGTTTAATTGGCAATCTCCCTCTATGAAATCCAGTAGATACAACATAACATGGGTGCGCTTGCTTAGCATGTGAGGCACAAGGTCCACAATTTTATTCTTGATTGAAGCTAAAAGGTTTAATTCAACACCAACATGATGTGCCACTAATTTAGGACTTATGATAGTAGTGCAATAATTAGAGTTTCAAATATTTGATGATTAGTATTATCATAGTAATATTTTTTTTTCGATTGTCATAATATTGATACTTCATTTTAAATAATTTGTATCATATCGGATCATACAATTGTGTATAAGAAATGAGACTTTCAATAAAAAATCTTAGTCCATCCCAACTCTGGTGATTAGTAGAGTAGCAGTACTTTGTATAAAGCCATGTGAATATTTTATATTTATGTTGCTTCGCTCTTCATATATCCTCCTCTTTTTTCTCTTTTCCACTATATACTAATTAAACCAATCATAGTGCTCGCATTAAATTCAATCTCGGAGATTACATGAACCATGTTACTGATTCCTCCCTAAAGATTCCTCAATAGGTCCAAGTCTATTTTCTAATTATTTTTTGGACCATTAAAGCAAGGTTTACGGCACACTAATGACCTTAAAAATAAAATAATTGTGATAAGCAACAACTAGGAATTATTGTGGTCACGTTTAGCAGCCCATGAGGAGCCACTAAACTGGCCAACTTTGGAGGCAATAGGCCACAATCATTGACGGCTGGTGGTAGAATTTCGATGGCAATAAAATCAAGGATGAACATGTACAAACGAAATTAAGGTCATTTTCATTGGTATAAACCCGAGTTCAATCTCGGAGACCTCATCTTGAGAAAAATGTCCATTCAGTCCCTCTTCGGATACTAAATTAATCATTAAATCTAGAGTAGAGAGAAAAAAAATAAAGTTATTAATTAGCATAGTAAACAGTGGTAGGGACTCGGTGCTAATTAATTTTACATGCAATGAGAAGGGAAAGAATAGAGAAGTGCACTTAGGTGCTAGAGACTATGATTCTATTGAAAAAGAGGAGTAAAAATCTCTTTTGTTGGATAGCCGAAAGCAAAAAAAGAAGAAGCTGTTCATATGAGTGACTCCTTCCTCAAGTGGAGCCCAAAGGATGGGACATAAAGATGAGTGTGTGGTGCCTCCTGCGTCACCCCTAAAAGCCTAGAAATGTTAGAGGCAGACAATGCCAAATTTAGTTGCAATAATACATACCTGATACCATATGATATGATATATTAAAAGATGGGGAAACTTGGAGGTGAGTCCACAGCATGAATGCAATTCAAGCTGATGACTTGGATCCTGATTCCTGCCCAATGCCCATTCCGACAATTGCTTGATTGGTCGCTCTGGGGCCATGTTGGATTCTTCCCAAATTCAAGCACATAAAAATGATGATACAACACGAATACAAATAAAAGACAAGTCCAGTCGAGTGCATTAATACAAGAACTAGTCAGCTTTGCCTTGATGGTTTTGTATCTTTTGTTTTCCCATAAAATTTTTCTGAACCTTGAACATTATTACAAGACCAAAGAGCTGGTACATCTGAATTTTGTATGTATGAAACTCGATCGCACACCACCTGACTACTACAGCAAAACTCCCATGGAACCAGATTGTGAAGCAATCTAGTTCATGCACTCAGCATGCAACATGCACCCATCAACTCCAAGCAAGCAGATATTTTTATTCTAGATATCAAGATCGAACTAGAAAATGGCATCTTAAACCAAGAGAAGTGTTCAAAGCACTTAGTATCAACAAGGAGGAGGAGGATAGATATTGTCCGCTTTGTCACCAAAAATGAGAAGTTGTTTCAGGAGAAGCTTTTGGTAGCAAATTACTGCCTCAAGCTTCGGATGATTTATGAAGCATACAGATCCCTGAAGAACAAGATATTGACCGATCACAATGAGTGAACATCAAACCGTAAAATAAGAAAACAACTTTGGTGCAACCTCTATAAAGTTCCATGAATTAGAACCTCTATAAAGTCATCCCACTGCAACCTCTTTTTTTCTCATTCTTCTTGTCTAAAGTTCCATGAGTTAGAAGCATCTATAAAGAAAAGGAAAAGCTTGTTGTACAAGAGCAAGAATGCAAAATTCATTAGCAAGTCCTTCAAATAGATGAATGTGTTAAGAGCGGATACGATCTTCAAAGAAACGACGAATTTCTGCAAGGCGATGAGGGGGGAGATCATTGATGTCCTTATAGTGATAGAAACTCTGGGTCATCAGCACATACAACTATTATCTTATCATCTTTCTCACCCTAGAGACCAAGGCGAAAATAAGAAGCTAATTCATAAGAACTTGTTTTCACTAATAAATGTGGATATTTGGTTATTTGTTCTCTTGCTATATTTTTTTTAAGGGAGAAAGGATGACTATTAAATTTGGGTAGCATCCCGTTTTTTATTGACTATAACATGTACAAGTATGTAAACAAAAACACCCAAAATGGAGATGTGTCACTCAAACAAAAATCATAGACAAAACTCCACTCTCAAATTTTATAATACAAAATTTGGAACTTCTGAAAATCATAGTATAAAGAAATTCTAAACAGAAAAAGAGTGTCAAGTAATTTGTTTGTGCATTACTGCGTCTTTAAAATCTGATGGATGGAAGTAATCTTTCACATCAAAACTTCTCAAGAGTTAAAAAGTTCATCAAACACCAATAAACAAAAGGAAAGATTTTCAAGTGTATAACCTATTGTACTATTTTTTTCCAGTGATCCATGATTCAATAATTCAACTGGTCTGAATGGAAGAAAAGAAAAAAAGAGAAAAACCTGATCTATCATTGGCATCAATCCAATTGCATGAGCACGAAGAAAACAGCCAGGCACCACGGGCTCCTGTGCTAGAGCAAATTATGGTGCATGATGCTCATTAGTTACAAATAATGGTACAATATAGATGTAAACATGATTACAACAACAACAACAAAGCCTTATCCCACTAGGTGGGGTCGGCTACATGGATCATACGACGCCATTGCGCTCTATCAGTAACCAAATTTTTTGGTATATTATTCGTTAATAGATCTCGTTCTATTAGCTCGTCAAGTGTTCGCTTTGGTCTCCCTCTCCCTCTTTTAATCGGACTCCAGATTGTTTGCTCTACCCTCCTTACTGGCGCATCTAATGGCCTTCTCTGGACATGACCGAACCACCTCAA
>LTAE01002295.1:0-30123 GCA_001647135.1 Pontederia paniculata | reverse complement strand
GTCGCCCTCTTTACTTCTTTGGTCGACCGTTTATGCTCTGCTGCTCCTCATCACATGTTCTCTCCCTCTGATGCTGGTCGACTGCTTCATATACTTAGGACGCCCACTGCACACATATGGTTCTTCATATATAAATTACGTGTGCATTGGTCGTCCATTCTTTCAGCTCAGGTCGACCGCTACTCTGAACTTGAATGTATCCTGTTACAGAGATCAGTTCAACAAGTTCATTAGTATAGGCTGAGTTCACTTACAAATTTGTGATCATTCAAAACATTCTCGGGATCCTAGATTCAACAATTTATACATGAGAGGTGAATTTAGAAATTTCAGGATTTAACTCTATCTTAAACTCTTTTTCAAAAAAAAACTCTATCTTAAACTCCTCTTTTTGATGAAATAACAAAAATCCATCTTCTTGGGGTTGGATAGAGAATCAGATAAGATTGGTTAGAAAAACGGATTTAAATCAACTTCTATGAAATCGAATACGGCCGTGACAATGGGTTTCACGACCGTGATCGAATCCATGACATCTTTTCACGGCCCGTGAACTGGACTTCATGATCCTGGCAATAGACAGGTCTTCAAGTCTTCAGGATTTCACGACCCGTCATCTGGATTTCACGGTCATGAAAGATAAATGCTTTGCTTCGCTCATGATCGTGAATTGATTTTCATGGCCCGTGACTCATTTCACGATTGTGACACACTCTTCAAAGCCTATGAATGTATGATCCTCAGCAACGTTCCTTTCGCTCATGATCACGATATTGCCCATCACGGCCATGACAAATTCGGCAACTTTTCTCCAACTTGCGCTCATGATCGTGATATTGCTCATCATGGCCATGACGACAACTTTCCTATTGAACTTGTGCAGAAATCAATTTCCAATTGTTTTGTATCGTCTCCCTGCGGCCTTCGCTCTTAATCTAACAAAAACAAAAGATCTTGTGCATATACTGACTCAACAAAATCAAAATCAAAATCTAAGTAAAATGATACATGTCATGAATAAATTAGTCAAAAATTAATTAAATATGCTATCCAAAATATGTCAAAATTGACATGCATCAAACCCCCTAAGCTTAGAATCTTGTTTGTCCTCGAGCAAAAACAAATAAAGACTCAAGGCAATTCCATTAAAAGCATCATCCTATAGGCTAATAATTCTTCCTACTACACTCTTCCATGCACATCACAAGAGTATCTCACCTTTACCCGAGGCAGGCTACGTAGAATTTCTGAATCTTAAATATATTCAAACTATCTCAAACTTAGCCCCGTGCATAAAAGGAAAATACCGTCTATCTAGTAAAATCATTAATGTTGAATATGCAAGTATCAAGTGAGTTTATACTTTTTTTCACTTAAACACAATTTTTTCTTTTGCAAATTCTAGCCTTCAAATAGGGTTTCACAATGAAGTTCATGTAACAAGCTTTAGGTCAATGGATCCCAGTTGATCTTAGGCTATCAAGATTTAAGAATCCCCTACAGGTTTACTTGTTCGAACGCTCTTAGATTTTGAGTGAAGATACAAACTAAGGTTGTTGAGTTGATACTTAACATTTCTTCATATTACATAAGGTGGTCCGTATAGAGGACTTTCGATTGATGACTCCTAGGTCAGTTGACCTTAGGACAACGGGAGTTAAGGCACCTCTCGAGCATACTTGCTTGAACTCATCAAGGTTCCAAATAGTACTCAAGCATTCCTTCAACCTCTTTTTCACTATTCATAATTTCACTTTGAACTTTTTTTTCTCATTTTTTCGATTATTTTCCTTTTCTCGATAAGCTCACAGGATACTTATATATTCAATAAAAATGTTAATACTATCGAGGCTAAAGAAAATAAAAATAAAAGCAAGGTGAGCAAGACTATTGTTTAAGAAATCTATAGTTCTAATCAACAAGACCATCATGACTTACGGGCCAAAACGTAAGAGGTTGTTGCCACTGGCTATCCTATGGAAGATATGGTCACAAAGGAAAGCATGGATTTTCAAGGAAGAGCAGTGTTATGTGGAAAACATTGTGTATCATACAATTAACTCAGCGCGTTTGTGGGCGAGGGAATAGTTGTTGATTGTGGGCTATCATTTTGTGGGAGTTATAAGTGGTTTTTTCCCCTATAAATTTTGTAATATAAATTTTCAATAATAAAATATGGGTGTTTACAAAAATGGTAGACATCCTTTTCCATCTCCAAAAAAGGTTTGGAATATGCCTTCCCAATTTTTGAAGAACAAATCACGAGTAAAAGTAAAAGAAACATAAGCAAACTAAGAAAAGTTAAAACATATTTTGCAATTTTCTACTATCAACATTTAATGTGAGAAAACAATATCAGGAAGTCAAAGCAAATGGTAATGAAAGACTTTTTTTTTTTTGAGGGAAAAGAAGGGTGACTAGCAAGTTGGTAGACATCCAGAATAATGAAAGACTAAATAGCTAAATCTATACATTTGATCAACATATAAACTTATATTGCATTTCTGATATAAGTTCATATGTTGATCACATAGAAGATTTCCCAAGCTATATTACCGTGATTATATCTGAGATGCCCCTAACACCTTGCCGGAGAATATCGTCTGCCAAGTTAAATGCTTCTGTGACAGGGGTATTTGGAGAAACAGCAGTCAACAGCTTATCATTTGGGATGACTATGAGTGTATCAACATTGTTTCTCAAAGCTGCAATCGCTTCTTGAGCCTGAACAGCTCGCCTACGTCCTTCGAACGAGAAAGGAGTTGTCACTATACCAACAGTCAAGATGCCCATCGACTTTACAATCCCTGCAATGACAGGAGCACCACCGCTTCCAGTTCCCCCGCCCATTCCAGCCTGAAGTAAAAAGTAAAATGGGTAGCAAACAAGATTATCTGTACCCAATTCAATCTTCAATTAAAATTGTCCAAGTACTGAACAATGACAGCAGGAACAACCCATTTCAGTTTCATCATTTAACGATAGTTTAAAGTAACAGAAACAAGTTAAAAGAAAAATGAATGTGAAAAGAGAAAAACACATAATAAGGAAAAGGAAAGCACCAAAATAAATTACCATATTGCAACAAGAACTATACGAACTAAGAGCAGCTGATAAGGAGCAAGGCAAAAAATTGAATATGGGAGACAATGAACAATAAGACATGGAATATTTATTTAGAGAAGTATGATGATATGAATTTGATATCATGCAGAAAACTATTTCAAAGGCGAAGGGAACCATCTTATAGTGCAAAGTTACTTCAAAATATTATAGAACATGAAGACGACCTTTTACATTTTGAATGTCATAGTAATGAGTCATATGCCGACCTACGAAATAGCTCCAGTCTTCTCCATCTCTTTGGTATGATTGTTGCACTTAGTGACAAAATAAAGTGATTGAATAAGTTAAAAAATATAGTGATAAAGAAAACCATAGAAGCCAACATAATCATATAAAAAGAGCTTAGCAACCAATATAATTGCAAGAAAATTGATTTTGATACAATCAAAATGGCTGACATATGACTTTCATTTGATAAGAAATGCAGTAAGAATGAAAGATGTGGTGTTAAAGAGCTTACAAGCTAAAGAAAACGTATATTACTTGACAAATCACCCACCAATTTTCTCAGGCTAAAGATGATAGAGCTCTTAGTAGAGCTAGTTTATCAGAACCAAGAAATTCAGGTGATATATCAGTCAGTCACCAAGGTCATGAGTCTACAAGATAACCAAACATTACATATACAATCCAAAGGAATTTCCAAATTCTCGACGTTGTGGTTGAATGATGTTACCGTCACAAAAACCATGTCTGCACCAGAAAGTGCTGCCTCAATCGATTCTTTGCTCTCCCTAGCAGCATTCATACCAATATCCGGGTTCCCCCCTGCGCCCAGTCCTCTGGTTAGCTCTTGACCAATTGGCAAACGGTTATCAGGGTAGACAGGGGAGGTTCTCATTGCCTGAATATCAGTGTTCAAAATCCAAAACTCCACACCTTTCATGGAACTCTCTATCATTCTATTCACAGCATTGGAGCCTCCACCTCCAACACCAATGACCTTGATCTTCGCCTCACTGTAATTACTCGGGTCGGATGAGTCATTTAATTTCTCAATAATGCTGGTGGCCCCAACTGATTTGTCAGTCCTAGGATCAGTAACTGTGTCATTTCTCTCACTGAGCAGTGATACCTCAGGGTACAGATGCAAAATCCGGTCTTTTTTGCTGTTGGAGCCCATGCCACGTGAACTGGCATTACATCTAAAACCAGAAAAGCACTGAGCATCCCTTCTACCCTGGAAGAGCATTTCCTTCGCCAATCCACATCTATGCAGCTGTTTAACGAATGAAACCCTTGTGCCGCAAATTACGGAAACTCCCACGGAAAATCTACTCTCGAGTGATGCAAAACTCGCAGCACCGATGGCCATTCGGTCTGATTTTTCAGTCCTCCAACGATTTGGGGTGCACGCTATTGAGAAAACCAATCTTCAGACAATTTCATCATTCACAATCTCCATCTGTATTGCAATCTCATGGCTGAAAACAAAAACAAAAAAAATCATATATATTGTATTTGTCTTACTTGCAACCGGTATAATTCTGAAAAATGTCAAACATCAAACGTAGAAAGAAAAGCTAAATTGATCAAGAAAGAGAGAAAAAAAAAAGAATATACTTGCAAAACTCAGTTCTTGAAAAGAGGAAAAGATAACATCTATACATCGCCAAGAAGATGATGGATTGAGAAGAAGAAGAAGAAGAATCAACAAAAAAAAAAACAAGTGGAAAATGGAAGAGCAAAGGAACCTGAGAACTCGGAAGCATCGTGAGCTTTCTCTTTTTGCCCACCCTCAGTCACCTTTTTTTTATGTTGTTGTTGCTTTCGGAAGAGGGTTTATGGGATTGGAGTTGTTGGGTTGTTTTCGTCGAAAAAAAATAAAACAATACCAAAACTTGCAAAACCCTCCTCCGTCCGTCCGTCTTATGTGTTGTTTTTTTTTTGGAGTCAAATCTTATGTGTTTATTTTGACGAAAGGGGAAAATTTTACGGTGATTAATTTAGGTACGAAGAATCATCAAACGTTTCATCTTTTATAATTTATTTCTGTAACGGTTCTGAACAAAACACCCTACCACGTCATCGACTTATCTAATCAAATTTAATTAATGTATGTTCTCAATACAATTATACAATATTATATAATAATTAAAATAGATTGACATCTAACTAAATAATGTATAATTCATCCCATCATATTATCATCGTCCATGTAAAATAATTATTTATAAAATCCAATATAAGAAAAGCGATTTCTCTATAGCTATCATGCTCAATATGACATAATAAGTATATAGATATGAAAATAATAATAATAATAATAATAATAATAATAATAATAATAATAATAATAATAATAATAATAGCATGGGCGAATAATCGACACAATGTCAATCAAGAATTTTCTTTTTCGTGCTAAAGCCAAACAATAAAAAATTAATTCAAGACTAATCATAAGTCAAAATATAAGAAATAATTCAAGATCAATAATAGTCATATTTTATTTTTTCATTAAGATAACATAATGATGATTAAATTCAATATCTCAATACTAATCATTTCACTATACAATATATTCAATCTATCTTACTTTTCACTGCTTTATATATCCAATACTTCGTAAATATGACTTGTTTTGCAAGGTTTGTCTTTCTTTCAATGCAATACTTGTTTTCAGTGCAATTTTTTTTATGCAATGTTTTGATTTTAATTATTCTCTAGTTTTAATGTATTAATTATCTTATCTTTTAAGTATTAAGTATTAATTTTGAGGTGTCTTTAATAAAGAGAGAGAGAGAGATCATGAACTTTTAGGAGGTTTGTCAATATAATATATTAGTGGTGGTGCATAAACTACCACATGTTCCAACAAAAGCAATGATGCTTAATAATTCTATTTGTTGCACGAAGGGAGCAGTACGTATAACAAAAATTAACTTCATTGCAGTTATGCTACTAGCTTATAATAATGCAATATTATCAATACTATATAATCACTCCTAAAAATATAATACATGGCAACCTAAAAATTATTTACTTATCTTATTTTAACATTTCTATTTATCAACTATTAGTCCTTAACACACTAGAGAACTTTAAGAACAACATAACATTTAATGTAAGGCCAATGATGATAAAGGAAATTTTCACATCAGTATATATTTACTATAATCTAATACTTGAATAGTCATAATGACCCAAAATATATCATCAAACATATATGTCCAATAACTAGAAAAAATAGGGAAAGCAAATGGCCTCTTCGATGCGGACATTGCGTATGGATGATGGGTCGTGTTTAGGAATATTAATTAAATAATCACATGATTCAAACCATGTCATAGGTGATGAGGATTTTGTCTTGGATAATCACAGGTCATGTTCTAATGACAACGAGTGTTTTTGTAACATCCCTAAATTCAACCCTTGCCACTTGACAAGCCTCCTCTCATAGGCATTACTACTATGAATTTTTTCTTGATCATGGCTAGTCAACATAAGTGACACATTAGTGAAAACATTAAATAATGCAAATCAAACATAACTATAATACACGTGGAGGCTAGTGAATTAACAAAATCATTCAAAATACGACTCCAAAGTACATAATTCAAATAACATCCATACTGATGCTTTATTAACTCAATATATGATACATGACATATAAAACAAAATAAAATGGAATTCCTAGCCATGTGCACAGCAACCAAAGTCATCTCGCCGCGCACATCGTCAACTAGTCAAATAAGATGTCAAGTACCTATAGGGATCAATGCAAGGGATGTCCTCTCTCGTAAACTTTTGAAAAGTTTGTGTGCAAGAATATGGATTTTCTTATAGAATAAAAATAGCATATTTTTCAAGGCAATAATAAAGATGAAGACATATTAAATCAATGATGGCACATTAATAAGTGATCGATAATTCATTGGGTAAAATAAGATTATCATTAATCAATATTCATTAACAATTAAGAATTGATGATTCATTTGATAAAATAATCAATATTTAGTAACAATTGAGAATCCGTGGTTCGGTTAAAAAAATAAAATCATCAATAATCAATATTTGGTAAACAGTTGAGGATCAACAAATCAACATTGTTTCTTTAACATCGATGATCATGGAAAAACATTATCATATGATCAGTAGATTTGGTACCATTTCTTTAACATGTGGTAACATAACATAATGGAATAAGCTTCTTTTAAGTATAAATGTTTCATATTAATTTCATGAAATAATGTGGTGATAAATCAAGTTTGTGGGCAGGTGAGTTAATAAATGATAAAGTAATAATAATCGATGGACAATAATTATAATTGAGTTGATCTTCAATAATTCTTTGACACCACTTGTTTAATAACATTAATCATCAACCGTTGAGTCAATATTTGGTAATCCTTTAATGTCACTTTTCGTCGCAATGATCATTTATCGATATTCTTTCTTCGATAGTAATGATCATATATAGTTATCATTTCTTTGACAAAAATGATCATATGAAGTTTTCCTTTCAACTTCATAATCTTTGGTAATCTTTATGTGATATCTCATTTTAATGATATAATGATGATTTGAGTATTAAGTACTATCATATTAGTCAGTGGTTGTACATCACCACAATAGTTGTTCTTTCTTAGGATAAATATGAGTAAGATGACTATCTTTCAACTCATGGAGTGAGTGTCTTTCGACTCGTGAGATGAGTATCTTTCAACTCGTGGGTGAGTGCCTTTCAACTCATAGGATGAGTTTCTTTCAAATGTCTTTCAATCCGTGGATGAGTGTCCTTCAACTTTTGCCATGTAGCCTATTCACTATCTTTGGGTTCGATGAATTAAAGAACATAATGTCATATGAATAGATTATAAAGCTCAATGATGGTCATAAGAAGCTTTTAATCTATACATAAGCTCACATGGACCGAAATAAATTATAAAATGAAATATGATGAATTATCGGTATTCATAAGAATGATAATAACAATAGCTCTTCCTATATGGACTAATTCGTAAAGTATGAATTGACCATTAATAATTAGTTTCGGATAATATTATTCAACTCATAATAGAAAGAATATTATTGAGACTTCAATAATACTACCGAATTTTATAATCCACTTAGGAAAATATTGGGATCATTTTCGAATTCAAAATAATATTATCTAAATTATGATAACGATGGATAATAAATTAGTTTAAATAAAAAATAATGCAATTAAAGTATATTAACAATTGACCAGAATAATTTGGAACAAATTATCATTATAATAATTCACTTAAATATAACGCCATAATTTAATTAATACTTAATAAATGAAATAATAAGTAAACAAATAAATAATAATTTCTCGGCTCTTTTTTTATTAATTCTAATAAGTAAATAAAATTAGTAATTTTCTTGGCTAGGTTCACAAATGATCTAATAAACTAACTACAAGAAAATTATATTACCTAGTATACCATTGTAGCCATGCATGTGAATCGTACTGCATTCTTGCATTGTGTTTCATAGAATGTGCTACAGTTCATGGAATGCACTACAATTCAACCGTAGCACATTCTTGCACTATAACTATGTCGTTGCTACTCTTTTGATGCCGTAGCAATCCTATTGAGATCATAATGAACTCCAAAATTTTATTATGGATCGTAGTAAGATACTATTGAACCGTAGTGATCAATAATACCCATAGTTATACATTGTGATTTCTTAAACTAGTCGACAAATAGTCTTCATTGATCAATAAAAACATCAATGTTAACCAATATAATTACTTTTCTAAATCATGAAACAAATAGATCATATAGGGATAAATAGAATTAAGGTTGCTTGATATAAAACTTGGCTATAACAAATATCACAAATCATTATCTGATCTTTTTTAACACACCTTATTGTCGTTAGTTTGTTTCTTAATGATCCTTCCTAGCTTTGGCTTGCGCTGCGATGTCCCTAAACCTCTGTACATAATGGTGTCCCTGTTACCTCTTCCTCAGCCATCGTCGTCACCAGTACGTGAAGAACAAAAGGGGCAAAAGAGAAAAAATTGAGATGAAACTAGAGAAGAAGAGGGGTTTTGGAGAGAATTTGTAATAAAAATTATGAAATTCCATTCCCCCAAACGATAGGAATTAGGAGAGAAGTTATGTGACTTATCCTCTCCCGATTCACTATGGTCAAGCCATAGCATCTTTGAATCGCTCTTCCACTCGTACTTTCTTTTTTTTGAGGTTGTTACATTTTTTCTCTGTTCCCAGACCGTGTTGGATTTGGACACGGATCATATTCTCGCATCAATCAAATAGTCCCTTAGTAGTAGGTTGTGTCATGGTCACGCAGATCATGTCCTGGACAATAACATGTCATGTTTGGACAACACGGAGTGTGTCATAAAATAGACTGATCAATAGACTCGAGCGACGTTCTAGGTGGTGAGGACCATATCCTATCATCTAATCATATATGAAGACACAAGATGAGGGTCGTGCCTAGGTGATGCAGATTATGTCCTGGGCAATCATATGTCATGTTCAGGTGCACTTGTCGCATTTAAGGGACGTGGGTCATGTTCCAATAGGGTGGAACATGTTTGGATGACATGACCGTGTCATAGAAAAAACTAATCAATAAACTCGGGTCGCGTCCTAAGTCACGTGGACCATGTTATGTCCTTCGATCGTATATGAAGACACAAGACGTGGGTCGTCTTTGGGTGATGTGGATCATGTCCTAGGTGGACGTGAATTATACTATGTGTGACATGATAATGTTTCTCCAATGTCGTGGATTCAACATGGTTGACACGGATTGTGTCAGGATAGACATGGGTTGCGTCTGTCTGGATATGGGCATGATAACTAACCATAATAACTTTAATTTTAGTGTAGAAAGCATCACGAAAAGAATACATGCACTATGATAAAATCTGAGGATCTAATCATGTATTCAATACGATGAATGATCATATTAAATTATTATTAAAATAGATTAAAACATGAACCCTAGCATGCTTATTTATAAAAAAATCAATATCTATGAGGAATCCGTCTAGAAACACACCTTGTTCATCAATCTATTGCCGATGTCATGTTCTAGAATGTTCCTCCTCGTTTCTTGCTATTCTTCCCGATGCGATCTCGATACATCATGTTCTCCTTCAATCCAAAGGGATGAGAGAAGAGGGGAGAGAGAGGAAGAGAGAAAGAGGGAGGAGAGAGATTTCATGATGGTTGAGAGATGAGAAATAATGAGCCTTGGTGAAATAATTTGTGTCCTTAGGGTTTATATGGAGGAGTATATGATTTAAAATTAAATTACGGAATCGAATTCGGACTCCAAAATCAATTATAATTAGGACACTATCTAGTAGGTGCAACATGGGTTGTGTCCGAGTTGGACATGATCCATGTACCTTTTTTTACTTATTGAAGTTACATATTACATAATAACTAGTAGGTGCAACATGGGTTAGTCTCGAGTTTGGACACATAGAGTGGAGACCTTACAAAAAGTTCACATTTGACCTTTTATCTCTTAATACAATTCATCGTTACTCAACCATTCTATTAACTTCTAATCACATCAATAGTTCTCTTTATATAACTTGCATTGTAGTATCATTATATATGAATCATCATTACCTTTAAACAATTCATGATAAATTTGTTAATACTTTTGATCCAACTCTCTTTTATTTTGTAACTATAATTGATCATTGCTTATTATTTTCTAATAATAATCATAGTTGCAATTTTGTATAAATTTCCATAAAGTTTTCAATCATCATATTGACACATATACATTTCCTTAAGCATGTATATGCATTCAATAAAACTTCTAGATTTTTTTCTAACTTCACCTATCAATAATGCATAAGGATGGAAACATTTTAAATCATCTCAATGCATAAGAATTCTCCTATGGTCACTGATGCATAATCGTTTCTCCTATGACCACTTCATGATCATGACAATAACCTTTAATCAAATCTTTTGTTCCTTGAAATTATTATCAATGTTAACCCTATATAAGATTAAAGGCACAACTTTCCTTTATCCTACTTATTGAGTTCCTATACTCACTGTACAAACACATTATAGCCTTCAAGTGATCAATAACATACTTTAAAATGTAATCATTAATATTTTTGACATTTCTAACTCTTTATGAAGCATAGAATCAACCAATGATTCTTTGCTACACTAAATTTATATGTATCACAAGTCCTTATCATTCACAAATATTCACATTCATCATAGGCTTGTTAGCCTAAATATCTTTCATGGTCCTTCGGAAATACATGTTTTCTTAATCCTTCCTTAATCATTTATAATATTGTACTTGAATAACATTTAGTCTATCACATACTAATCAAATCCTTGAATACTTATATATGCCCATACTTTATGGAATATCATGTCCACATAGCATTCATCTTTGTACATCCTTAGTACAATAGATCCTTAGGCAACATATGACACATCATAATTTATCCAAATATAGACATTAAGGCATGATATACGTATCTTAATCATAACACGTGTTTGACAATTTGACTAACAAAAGAAATTCAATCAGTAAGCCTAAAACATAATATTAGACATCTCGAAGTCTTAATTCTTGTTGAGTCTATACTTCATGAATCCAAATAATTTTTGTTACCTACTTCACTATACAATAGCATTTTAAAATCATTATATTCTATTACAGCCTTGTGATCAATCAAATCTTCACACTTTGCTTGAGTTTTTGAAAATATTATCATCATGCACTATAATTCTCTTAGGTAAAATATTACAAGTCACAAATTTCTTATGTCTCAAGAATCCAAAGGATCTTCTTTATCAACTTTATGCCTTCTTAAATTTTTAAAATCATCCTATAAGGATTGCATCACCAAGCTCTTGTTCAATAAATAATTAAACCTTACATTATCTTCATTATTATCATTTTTTATATGCGTTATAACAACTATGGGCGTAAAAATTCGTAGTTATATCTATTCATCAAATCTCATATTCTAATTTGATATGTACGATTATCGATATGTTTAATAATTCAACCATAAAGCTTCTAAAGACATCACGACAGTGGGTCATCATTCTAATAATGCCTTTATATACAATTTCACTCGAGGTTAATCATATCCACTATGATATGCTTCAAGAACTCTTCACTAATACATAATATATGGATAAGAAAATTATGTTCATTATTACCCTTTTGGAGTAGATACCCAATATTTATAATTTTGATCGACATGATAATTATTTACTTGTTCATAACTTTCTTTACATATCAATTTGGGTATTTATTAATCTTACAAAACTTAAACTCAAGGTCTAACTATTCAAACATAATTCAAAATTCTTGGATAAGAAAAGTTTATCCGATGTAAGTTAGCCCATGCAACATAGATAAAGGACAATGGGGTAGTCAATCATTATTCAAGGGACATAGCACACTATGAATTCTGGAATATGCATGTATTTTCTTGTCATATACATTAGGCAATATAGTCCTAGCACATGTAAAAAAAGTTTTCAATATGACCAATACAAGTCTCATCAATAAAAACAATCAAATAGTGACCAACTATTTTTTTTTCTTTCCATTCATTCTTGTGAATCCATCTTTGGGATACATTGGTCATCAATGGTAACATCTCAACCTTGTCATTGGGAAAACATTAACCACTATTTATACTTTATTATGTGACATTATTAACCTTTCCTTAATCTAACATCTTATTAAATATTTGAGCACATTCAAAATCTCACTTTCACCATTTGACAATTTTAGTCATGAGAATAAAACTCTTCCGTCACATAACAACTTACAAAATCCATGGAACAAAAGTCTCAAGTTAAATCACATTGCCTAGTCCCTTCATTTCTCATCCTCTGTAGAGGCATTAAATGCAAAGGATTCTATCCTCCTTTGAAGATATGCTCTTCCCAAAACTTTACATAGAAATTTATCAAAATTCAAATCCATTTATTTGATTCTTAAAAATTTTACCATCATGAAAATCAAATTCTCACTCTATAGTTTGATGACACAATTATGATATCAATATCACTTTCCTACTTAATGCTCTTCTTATCACTTTAAATTTCTTTCCAACCATCATACCTAAAATCATTTACTCCTCAAAATATTTCTTAATTGATATTTTTTTATAACCTTCTTAAGAAAGGTGTTATATCATTATTGGCATGATGTGACATTATCAATATTTCAATTATATAACACATATACCTTCTATCAAGGTAAATCTAGTTTCTATGAGAACTTAACCTTATGAGCCATCCTTCATGTCTAATTTACTATCACTGGAACAATAAATCTTAGTTCCTATATTTGATAGATGCATAATATCCTCAATCATGTAACACATATACCTTCTATCAAGGTAAATCTAATTTATATGAGAACCAAACATTATGAGTCATCCTTTATGTCTAATTTATTATTAATGGAATAATAAATCTTAGTTTCAATACTTAACATATGCATGTCATAACATCTTCCACTTTTTATCCATTTGGTTAAAATAATCAAGGCCACATAACGCTTAAGAATCTTATAGAATCTTTAATTGCATTAAACATTGGTCTCAAGATAAAAATTCATACTTGAATTTGGGGAGGGAAAATTTATCATCCTCTTGTAATAAATAATATATCCATGAGAAAAGACTTATTCGTCGGCATTAGACTTTACCTAATCTTTTATTTGATGGCATGATGGCTACTCGTGATGTTTTGCACATGAAACTCTATATTAATGGGATGTCAAGAGAGTCCTAATTTTAAACTATGATACCTAATTGTAATGTCCCCAAAGCACACCCTACCAAGTGTTAGAATACCCTCATGAAGTTGCGACAAACTTATATTTTTGACTTAAAATATGATTTGTCTAGGACATCTAGCTAAACTACGTGCAACTCATCCCATCATAAGCATTCATCGCCATCCATGTCGCCATCGTCTATTGATGCATCGCATCAAGTGCATATTTTTAGACCTTTTTGAGTTGTGATTCATTCTATTTTCACATCTTTTTGTGAAGATCGAGTCCCATTTATTGCTAAAGTTCCAATTTTTACTAAGCATGCACCTTTATGAGATTAACATTGTTATTTTATACATTTAGGACGCTTTGATGCTTCTTTGACCTTCTATTTTAGGAACATCAGGAAATGAAGCTTCACACCCCTGCTGATACGTGATCACAACCCTACGAGAGGAAATTGTCTGACGATAGAAAATGCCAAAAGTGGAAAAGAATTCTATCAGCCCTGTTGTCCCAGGTGAGACACAACACGGACAACAACAGAGAAAAAAACACAGAGGATAAAAGTTCACATAGAACTCAACAGAAGGAGATTATTTTATTGATTGGTCAAACACTAGAATTTATAGCGCAAAGAAGATTAGTTTAATCTAAAAACTAATTCTATCCTAAACTAAAAAGATAAAGTCCTAATCAAAACAAAACCTAATCCAAACTAATCTAATCTAAAATAAGATAAGATAAGATAAGATCTAATCTAATCTAATCTAATCTCTCTCAAATTTCACCATGTCAAGATTAGATCCTAACATACTCCTCCCTAATATTGACATTCTTTCAAATCCTTCATTCCAAGCAAGTAGCGCATTGTTGTCATCTTCACTGCTGGTAGCACTTTCGTAAGCACATCTGCCCGCTGCTCTTCTGTGCGCAAAAACTCAACTTTAATTTGGCCCTTATCAACACATGCTCGGATGAAGTGAAACTTTGTGTCTATATGCTTGCTTCTGCCATGGAAGACTGGATTCTTAATCAATGCAATAGTTGACTTGTTATCAACTAACAACTTCACTGGTCTCAATTCTTGCTTTGTTAATTCTCCCAATAGGCTCCTCAACCACATTGTTTGACATGCCGCCTCTGTAGCTGCCATGAATTCAGCTTCACAAGATGATAAGGCCACTGTCTTCTGCTTTTGGGATGCCATGAGATAAGGTTGTTGTTGATGTAGAAAGTCATGCCTCTAGTTCTCTTTCTATCATCCAGATCACCAGCTAGATCACTATCACTGGAGCCCGTGATCTGTTCTTTTTGAGTGCCTTTCTCATACACAATTCCATAGTGTATGGTTCCTTGTAGATACCTGAGTATTTGCTTCACGACCTTTTGATGCATCACAGTTGGTCTCTCCATGAAATGATAGCCACTCCAACTGCATAGGAGAGATCAGGTCTGGTATGAAGTAGATACCTCTGGCTACCGATGAGACATCGGTACTCAGTTTCATCCATTGGCTCATCTTTTGGGTCCTTCTGTAATGATGCCTTTGGTTCCATCGAAAAATTTGTTGCATTGCACTCTGCCATGCCAAACTTCTCCATAATTCTCTTTGCATATGATGATTGCTTGAGAGTCATTCTATTCTCCTCTTGAGTCACCTCAATTCCCATATATAATGTGAGCAATCCAATGTCACTCATCTCAAACTCTCTCATCATTTGCTGCTTGAATGATGCAATTTCATATGGATTCTGTCCTGTTACCACAAGATCATCCACATACACACCAACAATTATGCCATCAGATCCTTCACCTCTTGTGTACACAGCTTGCTCTTGTGCACACTTTCTGAATCTGAGGTTCTTCAAGCTTCTGTCAAGCTTGATATTCCACGCCCGTGGAGCTTGTCTGAGACCTTACAGTGCCTTGCTTAGTTTGTACATAAGGTGCTCCTTGTTCTTTTGTACAAATCCTTCTGGCTGCGTCACATAGACTTCTTCTTCAAGATCTCCATTGAGGAACGCTGACTTCACATCCAAGTGGTGCACTTGCCATCCTCGATTTGCAGCAATCGCAAGGATGACTCGAACTGTATCAAGACTAGCGACTGGTGCAAATACATCATCAAAGTCTACACCTCGTCGTTGAACATATCCCTTTGCAATGAGCCTCGCCTTGTGCTTGACTATCTTCCCTTCTGAGTTCTTCTTCACCTTGTAAACCCACTTCAGGATTCTGTCCTGCCGGCAACTCGATGAGAGTCCATGCTGCATTCTTCTCTATGGAGTCAATCTCTCTCTTCATTGCATCTTCCCAGTCGGCTTTCCCATCAGCTTCTCTATAACTTGATGGTTCCTCCAATTCGACCAGCAAAGCTTCGCCTTCTACCTCTTAATTAGGGAACTCAACTCTCTTTGAGTCTCTCATGATGCTTTCCATGTCTCTGTATCTGACATGGCTGTTGCTACTGTCGTTGCTGGTGGACGACGACGATAGGGCCATCGTACCTGTTTGGGAAGAAGATGAAGACTCGGCCCTTTCCGGAGTTCCAACCGATGCTAGAGATCCGGCCATGGTTGATGAAGCCCTGTCTGTGGTTGTCTGCGCCACTTCTGCTGCTCGAGTTGCTGCGTGCGCATGTGACCTCGTCATCGGTCCCAGTGGTGGCTGACCTACCAGAGGTGCTGCAACCTGAGACACATTACGAAAAACTTCCGACTCACCTGAACCTGAGGCTATTGATATCGGAATTTGAAAGTCATCTTGCTTCGGCTCGGGAATTGAACTCAGCACCACTCCAAAATCTGAAGTCTCGTCATTGCCTTGGCTTGCGCTCCATGCAAACTCCTTGCCCTCTTCGAACTTCATCTCCCTACTAACGTGTAGCTTTCTGGAATGAGGGTTATACGGTCTGTGGGCCTTGCAACTTTCTTCGACACTGAGGTACACCATGGCTTGACTTTGGTCATCAAGCTTCTTCAAATATGGCACAGTTATCTTCGTGTGAGCGGTGCATCCGAATATACACAGATGCCCGAGGTGTGGCTTCTTCCCGATCCACATCTCATATGGCGTACAATCACCTGAAGCTTTTGTTGGCAAGCGGTGCAGGAGGTACACCGCATGCCTCATGGCTTCTCTCCAGAACCTCCCGGGGACCTTCATACTCTTCATGAGTGATCTCGCCATCTCCATCACGGTGCAATTTCTTCTTTCTACCACATCGTTCTGCTGCAGAGTGTATGGCGCGGTTAGGTGTCTCTGGATCCCAACCTCTTTGCATAGCCTGGTGAACTCACTAGAGAGGAACTCCCCACCACGATCTGTCCTCACGGTCTTCACTCGATATCCAGTAGAGTTCTCCACTTGTAGCTTCAATTTCCTGAAGGCCTCGCAAGCTTGATCCTTCGACTTGAGCATACAGACTCACAACCATTGAGAGTGATCGTCAACTGCAAGCATGAAATAATTGTTACCTCCAATAGTCAATGGTGTGATGGGTCCACAGAGGTCGATATGCAGAAGTTCGAGCAATTCCTTTGCTAGGAATTCCATCAACGTTGGGAGTGGGTTTCTCGTCTGCTTGGCAGCCAAACATCCCTCACAGAAATTGTTCGAATGCTCGATGGCTGATACACCGATAGCCATCTTCTTCTTGGTCAACAACTTCAAGGATTTGAAGTTGACATGCCCTAGCCGAGCATGCCAAGCCACGCTTCATCTGAGATATTTGCAAGTAGACACACATGCTTCTCTGCCGCCGTTCTTTTTTCGTGCCTCCCACTGGGCTTGGGTCAGAAGGAGTTTTCCCGATTGATCACCGCCTGTCGCATGTTTATGTGCGCGCTCTTCCCAAGTCTTCAAATGCTCGACTGCTTCTTCGAACGACATGGTATCGATATCGCAAAATTGCTCCGGAAAGAATCTGTCTGGTATGATGTTGAGAAGTTTCTTCACCATCATCGCATCATCTAGGGTTGAACCCAAGTTGATGAATCTTGCTAACATCCCCGCCAGCTTTCCGGCGTGGTCATCCAAGGTCTCTCCCTCCTTCATATACAACATCTCAAAATCTCTTTTGAGATTTGAGAGACGTGCGGCCTCGACACGATCGGCTCTGACAAATCTCATCTTGAGACTGCTCCAAAGATCCTTCGCCGTCTTGTTCTTCGCTACCTGCAAAAGAATATCTTCGGAAGCGACTGAAGAAGATATGCCCTCGCCATCTTGTCCTTCTTGACATCCACCACAGCCCCATCCGCCAGTACCAGTACCACCGCTTCCCAAACTCCCAGGGCATCCATCAAGGCTTCTATCTTGATTGCCCATGTGGTGTAATTGGTGGCCGTGAGTTGAGGGTAATGGAACGACATCCCACCTTCCTTCGCCGTTGTTGCACCGGTGGTGACGAGCGACATGTTCTCAAGTCGAATATACTTTGGCATGCACTCTGGCGAGCCTTAGGGCCTGCAGGTTAGACCACTGTCCGCGCGTGCTCCTCCTTCGCGTTGAGCCATGCTGCATCGTCGCTGCCTGCACGCCTGTGCTCTGATACCACGTGTTGGCCCAGGTGAGACACAGCACTGACAACATCAGAGAAAAAAAAAAGAGGAGAAAAGTTCACATAGAACTCAATAGAAGGAGATTATTTTATTGATTGGCCAAACACCAAAATTTATAGCACAAAGAAGATTAGTTTAATCTGAAAACTAATTCTATCCTAAACTCAAAAGATAAAGTCCTAATCAAAATAAAAACTAATCCAAACTAATCTAATCTAAAATAAGATAAGATAAGATCTAATCTAATTTAATCTAATCTAATCTCTCTCAGATTTCACCATGTCAAGATTATATCCTAACAAGCCCATGATTGCTAGTACATAACAAATGAATCAGAAGGGATTAATTCAGGGTTGGACAGAAGGACACCTGTCACATGGAGGCCATCACTATAAGATGACCAAAAAAGGTATCTCAGAGGCATCTTCCAGAGGGCGAATAATTCCATTTTCATATCGTGCACCAGTCATTGCACCATCGCCGGAGGGAGATCACCTACCATACCTGGACGACGTCGCCGAAGAAGATGATGCACGACATTGACGTTTCTTTTGATCGATAATAGAAAACAATAAGAACTTCTAAACACTACTATCTCGTTTATTCGATGAACATGTGTTGTAACTAATATGATAATATAGAGTTAGCAGTAGGAGATGATGGATTTGGATTTCTATCTTGGTTTCTGAACTTGCTCGAACTATTTCTGGTTTTCATATTCTATAAACTCAACTTTCAGTTTCGTTACTAGATCGATTGTAGTGAAGAGTTTTAGTTTTCGTAAGATTGAATGTGACTGACCCTCGATTCGATCTTTACTCTTGATACTCCTGTTCTTCGTCGGGCGATACGTCCTTGGCTAGAGGCGTTCGTGAAGATAAGAGGTTGCGGTATTTTTGTATCTGATGAACTATGTTTGAGTCACAGTCACGAGTGATTTCACACCTTTGCAACCACAAGGAACCCTTCTTACTACCCTCAGTGTTTAGGACATTGGAGGATTGACCATCTCATTCGTCTACAAACAGTTGTATGACGCACTCCATCACTAGGTATGCAGCCTTGTGATGCATGAACTGTATGACGAAAGACCCTCAGTTTGGTAGCAACCACTTGACTATCCTAGATAGGTTCCGAGATTTCTTCACAATCCTGGTCACATGACTGCAGGGGGTTTAGATCTCTTGAAAAGGAATCAATGATTCCTCTCTTCATCGAAACCAGATTTAGTATTTTAAACCTTGTGTTAATGATGATCCAATCTGCCATCTCCGAAATCTGCTAACTCTGGAGTTCCTTCGCACTTTTGTTGTTATCTTATCTACGTAGTCATGATTTACAATTATTTTATCTTATTTTTGCAATCAGATTTAAAACCCTAAAAATTAGATAATCTGCATTTCTATTTTAGTATATATTTACATCATTGATATTGCTACTTTTGTTTAGTGTCGTATGTTTATTTCCTGAATATTGCTTTCGTTTCCTTGTGGATTCGATACCCTACGTATTACACATGATGTTCTATATACTTGCAGAATATGTTGTGTTGGCTAGGACTTTTTAAAACCTGATCCTGTCTATTGAAATTTCATAGTCTTGCATTAAAACTGTCACAGTCCTACTCTTATGCTATGCTAACCCGCTTCTGAATATCACACTAGACACACATCACATCATCTATGCAATCCAATTACTTATAAGATCCCATAAAAGAGAGACAATTCTTTCATGAGTTATGGCGTTCAAAATGTAAGGCATAATAATCACATAGATATGAGAAAACTCAATAGAATGAATCATAACATATAACAGATAATATCAACACAATGTCGATAAGAAATATTATCTTCAAACTAAGGCCATACAATGTGGAAATAGTCCAAGACCAATCATAATGTTATATCTATGCAATAAGGTCAAACTATAAGGAAAGATCCAAGACAAAAAATAATCGTCTTTACTTTTCAAGGCAACACAATGAGAATTAAATCCAATATCAATAACAATCATTTAACTATATAATACATCCTCTCTATCTTACTTTTCAATACTTTGTAAGCATGATTTGCTTTACAAGGTGATGCATGAAAAATGCAATATATATAAGCTTGCTTTTAGGTTAATTTTAGTTAGTTTTATCATGACACGCATATAGTTTACTGCTTATTTGCTTTTATTTATTTGAAGTCAAATCTGCCCAAGTTTCCTTTTTTTTTGTTAAGGACACAAAAGGAAGCAATAATGAAGTTATTGGAGAAAACTGCACACAAATTGAAGTTAAAATCAAATGAAAATGGAAAATCAATTAAGTTATCATGAGTTGTAATATAAATTAATAGGCTATTAAATCATTTTGTAACGGCTCGTGACAAGAGCAAAATTCGAGTTTTATGAGACCATCACGACTATTAAAATTGCAATAGTTTTGATGGATCTTGTGGGTCGTTAAATGATATTTCACGGGCCAAGATAAAAGTTACAACCTCCGTAGTGAATACCTATTGAAGTTGAAAGATGTTACGGATCATTATATGAAGTTATAGACTATAGTGAAGAGAAATGAAAGTTGGCAAGTTTAAGTGTCCCCATTCAAGAGTTATTATATTCTATCATAGGGTGATAAAGTGGTCTATCATGGGTTACAACAATTTTCTAATAAATTTCACAATTTCACATTCCACTAAACCTATCTGGGTCACAACAACAAGCCAATTTCATCCTTCTCACTCAAACACAAATCTTTTAGAAGGAATTTCAATTGAAAAAAAAGTATGTTAACTTATCCAAACTCATTAAGGATCAAAATGAGACATAATTAAGAAGATTTGAAAGTATTTTGAAGGTCTTAAAGTTATTGCCAAAGTCAATAATAATTTAACTAGAATTACCTTGTTTTAACTTGGAAATGTTTCCAAACCTAAACAAACTCTATGGAAATCCTAAAGATATTTTGGAGGCTATAAATACACATATCTAAAACTAGAATTCATATGCTAGGAGTTTGAGCATCTCGAATAGTTTGTTGAGAAGGATTCTACATGATTATCTCGGAAGGAGGATTATGTAAAAGTTAATTGGCAAACTCTAAAGTGCTCTCATTCTATTATTAGGATGATCTAAGAATCAATCTTTTCTATCTTTCATCTTCCAGTTCTCTGTAATAGTCTTAATTGATAGGGCAAACTTTGAACATTTCAGTATTGATTATAATTATTTGATTCATAGGAACATGATTTCTAAGTGCATTCTTTTCTTAAGTTTTTAGCCGACTATTAACACGTTCTCTGTAATAGTCTTAATTGATAGAGCAAACTTTGAACATTTCAGTATTGATTATAATTATTTGATTCTTAGGAACATGATTTCTAGGTGCATTCTTTTCTTAAGTTTTTAGCCGACTATTAACACGTCCTCTATTATTTGATAATCTCTATAAAACTGATTATTGACTTTTAGGTTGAAGCAACACGTGTCCTATCTTAATATGGTTGAAAGGGCATGCTAAGATTTGTGGCATGTTGGATCGAATTGGGAACGAGCAGGTCCATAGTTTGTATCACAACCCAATGCATCATAAACTGAGTATATTTGAGAGTACAATCGGAATGGATTGCTCAAAGTTTATTTAAGTTAAGGATAGTTGATCTTTATCCGGAATGGGAGGTCATATATTAGGTGTTTCTAATACATTTGAGAATTAAGTCTATTTATCATTCCTTAATCCAATCTACTACAAAGGTTAAATAAATTTATCCCTAATCTTATCTTTAATCCAAAGGTCATATGCATCATTAGTTTAGTATTTACTTTGTATTATTTCATTCTCTCGACACTTTTAAAATGTTGGGGTATTACATTATAACTTCCTAAAAATCAATTAGTCCTCGATTTGGACATGTAATCAAAATTTCACATTTGTTTCCTATCCTTCTATCATAATAAATCAATATTATAATAATCCAATAATTCCTTAATCATGTCAATGCCCTTTGATCATATATCCTAATTAGCATAACATTATTTAATAAATCCATCTTTTAATCATAACTATGGTCATAACCTTGAAAAGGACATTCACTTGAACTCCTTATATCAATCAAGCTGATCCTGAAAAAAAATTCTGCAATAATAGGATCCAATCTTCATTTGATCATCCAAAATAATCATCTCATCCTCAAGGCTTTCTTGATTTATAAAATATTTGAATAACCTCCTTAGGAATAATGTTATTTCTAAGTCATAATATCGTCCAGTGACAAAATTTCATGCGGACATCTACAATTATACAATTTCCAATCAGAAATAATGATTATATTATCTTGCACATGGACATCTATCTATCTAGGGACAACTAAGAAGTGTCCCTCATTAGACTTTGATACATAACTATAACGCATCCAAAATCACATCTCGCCACCTGGCAAAATGTGCTCCCGAGGACGCTACGACCTTACTTCAATTGACTTTTTTGACCAATAGATTGATCCACGTAATTTAAAACTAACAATTTAAAAAAAAACATTCTTTCCCAATATGAAGACTAACAATCCATTACATAAATTCCAATAGAAAAACTAACATCACATACTAAATAAAAATAAAACACTAATGACTCGGAGTTCAGTTGTCTCTATCATATAACAAATAAGACTCAACCAGGATCATATTCCATGTGTCAACAAGACTATCACGAGCAGCATCATCATCAGCACCATCGACATCTATTAAACATTTGAATTACCTATAGAATTGAATTCGTAGAGGAGAACTCATGAGTTATGACACTCAATATGTAAAGATCATAAATAAAATAATCAATACGTAAAAGAACATAACTTGACAATTAACAATTTAAGAAGGAACCAATAGAACAATTCATTATCCCAAGGATATCAATTCCCTCATTGACCTGTAATATTATTTTTCAATATCTTTATCTATTGATGGCAAGAATATCAATTGCATCTCATCCTGGGATGCCCATATCTTTCTCAGTCAATATATTCAAGTCATCCCTTTTATTATTCTATTTATCTTGCATTAAATGAAGACAATCATTACAATCAATCGTGAGTCTTAACAATATATTGAAGATTTAGATTATTTCCAGTGCCAATATAGCTAGCTAAGCCATGGGATCCCTTTCTGACCCAAAGTAGCGATCTCCATAAATAATACAATAATCCCCGAAGGAACTCAATTCAATAACAATATGGATAAATCACTCAATTCACCGAGAGTCCTCCACTTCATTCATAAGTTCAATCACAATCAATATAACTTTTATGTCCTATTATTAGTTGGACTAGGTTTTCATTAAGGACACATAAACTTACATTGTTCATCGAATCATGTTCAATCAGTCAGTACAATTAGGACAAATAAATACAAGGGAATCAATTTAAATCATTTGGCATTTCTGTGGAGGAACATGACCCGCGTCACTTTGCGTGAGGGGTCCATTTCTTCGGCCATGGATGGTATGCAGTGCAATATGGTCCATGATAGCAAGTGATGCGGTTTGCATCATCGACATCGTATATTTGCATTCAAATCTTCTTGACATCTCCTCCTCCATGTTGATCTGACCCCGTGATAAGAGAGGGGGAAGAGAGAGAGAGAGAGAGAGAGAGAGAGAGAGAAATTGTGGGGATGAGCGGAGGGGTTGGGTCCTGTTTATAGGGAAGGAAAATCACCCCTAGATAAAGTTTGAATGCAAATTAGGACTCTCATGAATGATTTTGTATGTGATTTTTATTCCATAAGATAATCTTCCATATGATTGGGACTTCCTTAGAAACTAATTAGCACATGATTAGGAATATTAAATTGATAAGAAGATATTAGGACACACTTTGACTTTGTCTCCTACATATTCTATTCCTAATCCTAATTAAATTATATCTTATCTTTTATTTCCCAACTTTATCTTTTAATTATCATTATTTAAAATTTTGTGGTATCACATTTGGATTCGCAAAAAAAATTGTGTCTCAAATCACAAGCTCACGATCCAAACTCAAATAAGAATATTCAAATATATTTTAATAACAACCTCAGAAGTCACGGTCGTAATTAATTTTCAATTTTGTCACGGTGGCCAGGTGAGTGCAAACTTCTGTTGAGACGAGTCCGCACTCACCTGGCCACCGATATACATCATAATTTTTTTCGGAAACCTAAAACCTAGAAAATTTGAAAAATAATAAATATAATTAAAGACTCCCACAAAAAAAATGAAAAATAATAGACAAGTAGTTAACCCAAAATACTCAATTTCAAAGCAAAAACCTTAAACCTAATACCGGTATTTCAAATTCTAAAGTAAACTTTCGAACTTACTCAAAACTAAAGGCCCAATATCAGAACATATTAAAAGACTCCAAAACCTAAGAATCTAAAAACTTAGCTAAAAAAAGTTCATTCACAAAAGATCGCTAATTTATAGTCTTTAGCTTGACTTTACCTCATTCTTCAGGTTGATGGATTGGTGGCCCCTCCTTTGGATTTTTCTCAATATTGATTGGAAGGGCTCCAGGTGTGCGTCCTGCTACGATGTTGGTAAGCTGACCTATTTGCACTTCCATATTTCTGATGGAGGAATCATTGCTTGTGACCTTGGCCTCCATGGTGGACATGAACTTTGTCAACTTTTCTTCTATGTTGCTCTTCATTTCAGCAGATGGTTGTTGAGGGTTTTGTGCCTGATGGTTGGACCTATTTCCTTGCCCCCATGCCAAGTTGGGATGATTCCTCCATCCAGTGTTATAATTGTTACTAAAAGGGTTGTTGTTTCTGGGGAAGGATCCTACCACAAAATTGCCATTTTCAACTTTTGTTGCATCAAGAATTGTTTTTCCATGATGGCATTCGTTGTAGGAATGACCCTCTCCACACAGCTCACAAGATTGAATGCCTAGAGTCATCAGTAGCTCAAACTTCTTATTGAGTGACTCCAGTTGAGACACCACTTCATTATTTGCAGATGCTTCAACTTTGTTCACAGCTTTGTTCCTTTGACCCTTTGATCTCTTTGTCTGCCAGGAGTTCAGGTCAATATCTTCGATCATTTCATATATCTGTTGAGGGATTGTCTTTCCCAAGACTAAACCTCCAGCATAGGAGTCTAGCTTGTCCTTGTCCTCCTGGAAAAGACCATTATAAAAGTCTTCCAAAATTTGCCACAGAGGAGTCCTGTTGTCTGGAACCTTAGCCAACACCTCTTTGTATCTTTCCCATTACTCATATAGGGTCTCATCATCATTTTGTTTGAAGACTCTCAATTCATTTCTCATCTTGACAACTTTCTAAGGTGGGCAGAACTTTGATATGAACTTTTTTATAAATTGCTCCCAAGCAGTGATGGCTCCAGTAGGTAAAGTGCTCAGCCATGTCGACGCTCTGTCCCTTAGAGAAAAAAGGAAATAATCTCAACTTTACTGTATCCTCAGAAGCATGGTTGCACTTGAATGTGTTGCATATCCTGATAAAATTGTACAAGTGAGTGTATGGATTCTCATTGAGAGCTCCCCCAAACTAATTGGCTTGGACCATCCTCACTATAGAAGGATTGATCTCGAAATTGTTTGTAGTGATCGTTGGGAGGACCACACTAGACTCAGCATTTTTGTACTTGGATGAGACATAGTCTCTCACTGTTAGCTTAACAAGGGGTGGTGCAACAACTCTTCCTTAATCTTCAACCATACCTTTTCCTTAGTTGCCAGACTGTTCTCTTTATTTCTAAATCAAAGTGTAACTCAGTTCCCGAATTCACAATTCGAAATCAGGTTGCTTTGAAGTTGCTTTTCAGAGTGTATGTCTCTTTGTGCTTGGGAATTGTCTGAAAAGTTCACAAGGGCTTATGTAAATTTGCAAAAAGGAAAAATAAACAACTCTCAAAATAGTTCGATGAAATCAAAACTGGGATAAACAAAGTTCCCCTGCAACGGCGCCTAAAACTTGATGTGTACTAAGTATACAGGTAAAATTCGCTAGCAAGTGCATTAATCATATCAAATAATAGTTCAACAGTGAGTATTGGTCCCACGAGAAATTTGGTATCCTATGGTTAAGTCACTAAACTAATGAGAGAGTTACATTGAGTTGGATAAAATATGTTCAGAATAACTTAAAATGAAAACAAATGATAATGATATGATCAATAAGCATCAGAGTGATGACATCCAGCACTAGACTCGGATGAATAAGTAGAGAAAAAAATGATTTTGTTAATAAAGATCCAATTTCATCAGTTCTTAAGAGGATTAAGGTTTACCTAAGATTTGATGTCCTCTCCAGGATGCACCAATTATCTCAAATCTATAGACTCTATTGTTCTTCTCCAAGATGCCTATCTAGCCAATTAGGGGTTTTAAGATGCATAAAAATGTAAATTCTAAACTATGGATCATTCCTTTTTAGGATGACAATCTCACAAACATCACATCCGGTATTCCTTTTCACGTTGATACTAAATGTGGTATGCATGCTTTGACTAAAATGATTCATAGAACAAATTGAGACTCAAATGAAAACCATAGATCTGCTATTCCTCTCTAGGATACTAATAGATCACATCATAAGAAGCATGAAAAGAATTAAACACAACATGACATACACAAAAGAAATTGGGTAAAAATGAATTTTATATAAAAACTAGGGTTTCTCCATGTTTTCCTTTTTACAAGTAAAATCTTCAAAAATAAAATCTCATAAATACATGGGATTTTATCTGTGTATACAATAGGAGAAGAATATAAATTACAACAAGTAATAACATAAATTTTACACCTTTTACTCGACGATCCCCTTCAAAATCTAGCAGCACTTCGTCTTCTCCTTCTTAGGCTTTCTCAGGTTTGAACCATCCCCTCAAATGAGGTTTTGAGGCCTATTTATAGGTGAGAAAAGCCTTAGGCTTGATGAGAATCATCCACAAGAAGATCAGACTTCAAAATACATCTTGATCATCAAAAAAGAACTCAAAACGACCTCCAAAATCGCAAATAATCGAAATCCGACAAATCGTCATGGCCTGTGACAAAAATGTCATGGTCGTGACCGAAGGTCGTTTTGGCTACGGGTCACATCACGACCCGTGAAAAAAATCATAGTCATGATCGAAGAGATATATTTGGCTGCATAATTAATGCATCATGTGATCTGAAAATCACGACCGTGACCGAACACTTGCCTTTTCTTTACAACAACATCACGACCCGTGACCAATGTGTCACGACCGTGATCGAATGACCTGAGCTTCTTAAGCACGTCATGACCTCGGCATGTGCGTGACAAAAAAATTATCATTCTCCTTATAGAGTCACGACCCATGACAGCAGTATTACAGTCGTGATCGAAGCATCGCTATTCCTCAACTTGACATCATGACCAGTGACACAAATGTCACGGCCGTGACTAAAGCTTTGCTTTTCTCCTTGACGACGTCACAACCCGTGTTGTGACAAACCTATCATGGCCGTGACTGAAGACCAGATATTGACTTTCCCTTCGTTTGTATTCCAATTTGGCTCCCGCTTCTGAAGGTGTTTTTCCACCTTGCTACCAACTGTCTTGGACACGCAAAAATACCAGTTATGTAGTCTTTGACATAGAAAAATTAAAAATAAGTAAAACATAGAGTAAACTAATGCATATGACAACATAATGCATGGAAAATGATATGAATATGATAAGGAAAACATGACTAATTTGCTAGGCAACAACAAATTGGCTCACGTCATTTAAAACCAATAGTTTAAACTTAAACATTCTTTCCTAATATGAAGACTAATAATTCATTGCATCAGTTCCAATATAATAACTAACATACAAGACTAAATAAAAAAAACATTAATGACTCAAAGTTCAGTTGTCTTTATCATATGACTAATAAGACTCAATCAGGATCCTATTCCATGTGTCAACAAGACTATCACGAGCAATATCATCATCAACACCATCGACATCTATTAGAGATCTGAATTACCTACAGAATTGAATTCGTAGGAGAGAATCCATGAGTTGTGACACTCAATATGTAAAGATCATAAATAAAATCCTCAATATGTAAAAGAACTAACTTGACAATTAACAATTTAAGAAGGAACCAATAGGACAATTCATTATCTCAAGGATCTCAATTTCCTCGTTGACCTGTAATATTATCTTTCAATATATTTATCAATTGATGGCAATAATATCAATTGAATCTTATCCTGGGGTGCACATATCTTTCTCAGTCAATATATTGCCATCCCTTTTATCATTTTTATTTATCTTGCCTTAAATGAAGACAATCATTACAATCAATCGTGAGTCTTATCAATGTATTGAAGATTTAGATTATTCTCGGTGCCAATATGACTATTTAAGCCATAGGATCCCTTTCTGACCCAAAGTAGCGATCTCCATAAACAATACAATAGTCCCTGAAGGAACTCAATTCAATAACAATAGGGATAAATCTCTCAATTCACCGGGGGTCCTCCACTTCATACATAAGTTCAATCATAACCAATTCAATCAACACAATCAGGATAGATAAATACAAGGGAAGCAGTTTAAATCATTTGGCATTTCTATGCAAGAACACGATTCGCACCATCGGATGACACGACCCGCGTTACTCTGCTGAGGGTCCATTTCTTCGACCATGTATGGTACTAAGTGGAATATGGTCCGTGTTAGCAGGTGACGCGGTCCGCATCATCGACGTCATATTATTTCAGTTCAACCGTAAAGCATGGCCCATGTCCTAAGGCGTTACAATTTGTTTTAGGGTTAGGATTTCATCTTAGTTAAAAAAAAATATTTATTAGGGGGACACAGCCCGCGTCGAAACCCAACCCGGTGCGTGTCTTAACTTGTTCTGTTAGTATGCGGGGAAACGGTTAGCGTCATAGGTGATGCGACCTGAGTTCTAGGACGTGAACAATGTCGTAAAGTGACACAACCCATGTTCGAGGATTCAACTGTACTTATATTTATTATTTAATTTTAGATCAAAACACCGAGAGAGGAGATCATATATCCGATAAACCCATAATAAATTTGATGCAAACCTTAACAAATTATCCTTCGATTGCATATCGAGAATACTAATTACCATCCTAATTACATGTCTTCTTTTATAGCCAAACTACCTTCTTCAATGCTCTAGATCGGTCTTCATGCTCCTCCTCCATGATGAACCATCTTCTTGACATCTCCTCTTCCATGTTGATCTGACCCCGCGATAACAGAGGAGAGAGAGAGAGGAGAGAAGAGGGAGAAAAAAATTATGGGATGAGAGGAGGGGTTGAGTCCTATTTATAGGGAAGGGAAATTACCCCTAGATAATGTTTGAATGCAAATTAGGTCTCTCATGAATGATTTTGTATGTGATTTTTATTTCATAAGATAATCTTCCATATGATTAGGACTTTCTTAGAAACTAATTAGCATATAATTAGGAATATTAAATTGATAAAAAAATATTAGGATACACTTTGACTTCGACTCCTGCATTATTGCTAATCTGAATCAAATTATATCTTATCCTATATTTTTCCATCTTTATCTTTTAATTATCATTATTTAGATTTTGAGGTATCACATTTTCGACTCGTGAAAAATATTGTGGCTCAGATCATAAGCTCACGGTCCAAACTCAAGTAAAAATATTCAAATATATATA
>LTAE01002294.1:25779-45096 GCA_001647135.1 Pontederia paniculata | reverse complement strand
TATTATTATTATTATTATTATTATTATTATTATTTGTGTTGTTATTATTATATGATAATTTATTTATTGTGATATATTTTACTTATGAAAGATTTAAAAAGACGAATATGAAAACTAATACAAATAAGATTACCGCTTGGGTGATAATCTAGATATATTCCCTCCTCTTAGATAATGTGAATTATCACTTCATATGTAATCTACGTTGCTAGACAATCCAGATTGACTAAGAATTTAAATAAGTAAATATGATAATCTGATAGGTCCAAATAATTTTAAGTTCATATAACCAGGAATCTACAAAACGCCCCCTTATTGTTTGCACCAAAATATCATATTAGTTGAGTGTTAATAACTCAAATCAAATCATCGATGAATCTCAAATCGTAACTGAAAAAAAAATTCGATCTTTTATAATTTATATTATATTTAACATGTTACCGATCCTACAATTTAATTAATAATTTTCACACAATTATATAAAATATAATATAAAATCTCACGATAATTATTTGATCATCAATCTTGCAATCCTCTTATGATTTAGTGATTTAGAGTAAGACATCATCACAATGTTGATCATACGGCAACAAGAGAAAGAAAATGTGCAGAATATAAAAAGAACTAGGTTAAGCAAAAAATAGTCACATCACATGACAAATATGGAACAACTAAAAAGAGATACCCGACTCGGTTTGCCTAAACACAAATCAAAATCATGAACAGAAAGTAACATATTTATTTAGTTTAAGTCTTTAACCATACGCAACGATTAAACACGTCCCTGTCGAAATACAGACTACCTGAATTATTAAGCAGTCGAAAAAACTAAGCTTAATAAAACTATCAAGTATCAACCAAAATCAGTGAACAAAATGAGTCATTGGCATACATACGAGTCTAACAATAAATTGCAGGAAAGCATCTTTTTCCATAGAAACTGTAATTCACGAAACTGGAATATCAAAAGCCAGAAAAGTTAGAGATATCAGAAATCATCATCATCTTCCTCTGCAATGTGTTTTGCAAGCTCCTGCTCTTGTTGTTGTCTCTCCCTTCGTTTCTCTGCACTTTCCTTCTCCTTGTGGGAGTTCGGTGGAAACCTTAGTGCCCTCACTGCGTCATTATGCATGTTCAAGCAGAAGGCAATCCTCGAGTTGAATGCGATCTGTGGCTCATTTGTGGAGTAGACATCACCCGTTTCTTTTGACACCATACATCCGTTTGAATGGTCGATAGTGGCATCTATTGCCCCATCCCTAATGGCCTTGGCTACAATGCTCTCAGCATCCGCTATTGGATTGTCAGAGTCCAACCTCAACTTTTTGGCAACATCAGCCAGAGATATGCGCGAATAAGATATACTGATGTTGCGAAGTCCAGTTCGAATGACATTGTGCCGCAGTCTCACAATCAAATTGTTTGTTCTGTCTGAACTAAAAGTGGTGGCATACTTGTCTGCAACAGTTCTGAAAAGTTCCAGATCCCCAATTCTCACAGCCTGCGCATCAAAAGTTACAAGTTAGATCAACAGAATTTACCATTCATGAAAGACAAGAGGATGATGTTACATTTGTGAGCTGGAAGTAGGGAGCCAGAGCTTTCTTCATTCCCTTCTGCATGAAAACAGTTCTTTCGGGGATTTCTCCTAAGAGAAGACGCACTACAATAGCCCATTTGTTGCACTGGATACGGAATCCCCGAGCCGCTACAGGTGCTTTCCTAGCAGCTTGCAAGAGACTCTCTTTGGCATCAGTGTATTCCAACTGAATAGTTCTTATCTTTCCCAAATAGAACAGGTAGCGACAGAACTGGAGCAAACAAAATTTCAAATTAGAACCACTAGGAAGTGTTTTTGTTTTTTCTGTTAAAATGCAATAACTGAAACCACTTGGAGCAGACATGGTGGCAAGTTTATTCCAGAAGCATTTCTTTTCAAAAAAAAAAATATTCCAGAAGCATACTGCCTCATACTTTGTGAATGCCAATACATACATTAAATACAACCACAAAATGAAAAGGACAAAGAAATGTAACCCTTCAACTCTGAAAGAAGGTATAACCTGCTGGTTTGAATGTGCCTCAAATCTGGGTGCCTTTGACCTCAGTTTCTCAGCCTGATCATACAAGTTGTAGTGGAGGTAATTGCGAAGTAGCAGATTAAGAAGGGTTTCCTGCATATGACAAAAAATACATCAGAATCAGCCTAGAGCTGGGCATATGCTACAGTTCCTTGGTGATCACAAACCTGACCGAGTTCATCTCGTCGCAGAGTAGCCATCCGATGCAAAGTAAGGAGTGATCTGATAATGATATGATTAGATAAGCAAATTGTTCCTAGCTAACCACACATATGAATGAATAAACATACAACTTTTGTTATAAGATACTGCAATGCTATTTGCCACACAAGCAAAAGGTAAATGTTATTATGTAGACACTAACCCACGAATTTCAGCAAGACTGTCTGTAAGCTCATATGTGTATGAGTAATAAAAGTACAGCCTTGATGCTAGCACATCAACTGTTCTTCTGTTTATGCTCTTGAGGCGAGCAATACTGGCAGACGAGCAAGACTTGGCCTGAAATAGGAGAAGTAGTCAAGTTTACACTCATCATGCGCCAGTAAAACAAGTAAAACGTTGCCAAGACAGATACTAACCTCATCATATCTCTTTTGATCAATTAGAAATATCAGGACAAGCAGATAGCAGTAGATCTCAAGCTCTGGTAAGGGATGCTTCACAGGAATTGGACTTGCTGAAGTAGCTGTGTCAACATCCATGTCATGCTCACCACCCTAAAATGAAACTCAAACCATTTAGAAAGACTTGAAGACAAAAGATAATCCGGCAAAAAATCCTGCTAGGGGATTGATATTCACCATGTGATCAAAATCCCAAATAATATTGACAATTATGTGATATTTATCACAGATAGCACCGAGAAAAACAGATAAGCTGCCGAAGATGCTGTTTGTCTGATCAAAGATTATATAATTCCTTCTCAAAAAAAAAACAGATTATACAATTGCATAGAACTTAAGTTAATTAATATCTATGTGAAAACCCTTCTGGCATTAATTGATTGGAACCACGACCTTTTTCCCCCTAAAAAGACTCCGTTTACACTTTTGACAAGATATACTATAAAACTTGAACAATAAGAGGAGCCAAGAAACATATAAAAGATTTTCCCAATCTACACCGATATTTCATTGTACATCAAACTGATTCCCAAAACAACCTTGACAACACTTTAACCTTAAGTTCTCAAGATTAATAATCCATTTGTAAAACTAAGTTCTGGAAAATCGCCTATGAATCTATAGATCACAGGAAAATTTTCAGATAATGTCATATAAATGCCAACATAGAATAAGGATTCATATCAAGAATGCATAGACCAATCCCTGCAATTTTCTACCATTTCAGTAAGTAAATGATACAAACATGTCCATTCTTCATATATGGTTCAGATAGCTCAGCTGGTTAGAGCAACTGACGGCAGGAACATACTGGAATTTACAGGGCTTTGAAACCTGACAGGATTACTCAATAAGAGATCACTTCGCCGAAAGAAAACTTATCTGAGAAGTGGCTGGTACCCTAGAACAGATGGTTCAATTTATTCCATCTTTCGAACAAATTAAAAGTTGTTTCTGGTACTCAGCCAAAACAACCGAAGGTCAAGCCACCCTAGCACTTTAATGAGAGTGAATCCTTGCGTCCGCGGGATGATCAGATACACTGGAAGTGAGATATGGTGCAGATTCCTATGGGAATTACTAATGGAGATTGTAGGGAATGGATGTTATTTTCAGAAAGCACTTGACTTGGTTCAATGGACATAAAGTTATTCTAGGAATAAACCGATAACTAGTTCTAGGCATGTGGTTTCTTTGATACCACCACCATGCCAAGTCCCCACCCCTCTATCCCATTTCAACTGCAACCATTCACCTCCGCCTTTCCTATGTTCTCATGATCTGCCTTCCAGGATAAATACTACACATATCTTTATTAAGGGAAAATTGAAGAAGTTTTACTGACTAGGACTAATCAAATAGTGTCCAAAAGGAAAAGAGATCCCCTCAAATAGGGTTTCTAGTGTTTTTCCGATGCAGTTTCAGCTTAATACTTTCTCAACAACAATAAATGAGTATTCCATGTCTCTCCATTTTTTTTTTCAATTATCTTCCTTTCTTTGTTACATTATCTTTCATTCATTCCTACAAAGCAAAAAAAAAAGTTCCACTATCGATCAGTAAATCTTTATAATCAACTAAACCATCTGTCTGTCAGTGTATATTTTATACCAACATTAATGCCTTATACATGAGAAGAGAATTCAGTAAAAAGGAGGCCCGAAAATTTTGGACTCCCATATGAATGAAAAGCAAATTATAACGCGTGAACTCCCAATAGATGAAACAACGCATTCGTTGACATCAGAATCCTAATTCAACACAAAACAACTGCGAAAGTCCAAATTTTCTTTTCAGAACCAGAAACAAACAACTGTGCGAACTTTGAGATTCAAACTCATGGATCAGAATAGCAATTCGCTTAACTAAGCTACCAAAACCATGGTCATGTACGAATTACAACTCCAACACGACCAATTGCAGGACAGTTAACATAAGCAAGAACAGTTACCTTGGGGAGGTAGGAGGTCAGGCGCGTATAAGCCTCGGAACCCTGGGGAAGGGCGAAGGCGAGGAAGGCTGCGACGACGGGGGCGCGGAGGCGGCGGCGGAGCATGATGGTGAGGCGCACGGCGCGGACGATCAGGCGCGCCTCCTTGTCGTAGGCGCCGGCCTCGATCAACGAAGCGATCTCCTTCAGATCTGAGCAGCCCAATCGCGCAAGCATCGGAAAAAAAAAACCAATTTAACGAAAAAAAAAAAGCAAGCGATTCAAGATCGAAATGGCGATAAAGTAGAATGGGAAAGAGGAGAGCTAGGGTTAGGGTTTGGGAGAGTACGGTGGAGGGTGGACGGGGCGGAAGCGGAGGAGACGGAGGCCATTGATGGCTGCTGCTGCTGCTGCGGCTGTTGAGACGAATCCTTCATCTCCACGTCCTGCGTCATCTTCCAACTCTTCACTTCGTTCCCTTTTCTGAGCTGTGCCCTGTGAGCTCTGTGTACACGAAGGAGAGACTTGTGAGAAGCATCAGAGGACGCTTTTATACATTGGAAATAAAAACTCTATTTTTCTATTATTTACATATACATCTGTTTTTTTTGTTTAAAACGTCATTGGTAAAAGAATATTAAAACATCAAAATACCTTGGTATTAAAACATAACGGTAAAATAAATAATTAAGTCGAAAATTTAAGGTCTAGAAAAAAGGGCGATACAAATAGACATTTTTTTTTTTATCTTGCGAATAGAGATTGCGTTTGTCATAAATGTATTGTTTAGTTGTTTTTGGAAACTTTCTTTGAGAATAAAATATCATCAGAAGTGGAATGTGGAAAGATTTTGTGAATAAAAGTGTTTGGCTAAGCTTATTGCATACTTTAGTAAATATGAGCATTTGATCATTAATTTTAAGTAAGTAATATTAAATAAAATAATTTATCAATCATCTTATTATTATTATTATTATTATTATTATTATTATTATTATTATTATTATTATTATTATTATTATTATTATCCAAACACATAGCTGTTTATTATTTAAAAGCAATTTAGCCCGACCGTCCCTAAGTAGATGTGCCTCAAAATTTTTAATAAAAATTTGTGTTATTTTCAATTTCCTCCATATTTATTAGCATAACCTCTCAATTACATTATTATCCACTTAGCACCCTTAAACTTATCTAATGGTAATACTTAATCTCAAAAGCAAATTTTGACATTTTTTCTATTATTTTATTTATTTTTTAAATTGCTAAATTATTAGTTTATCCTTCTTTGAATAATTGATCAAAGATTAGTCTTAATCTTGCTCAAAAATATAAAAAGAAAAACTTGCAATTGAATTAAAAAAAATAAAATTGAAACTGAAGAATATTTTAAAGTAAAAATAATACTTAAAAAGTAGAAAAGTTAAAGTTGAATCATAAATATACTTAGAATTATGAGAAAATTTATATTATTAGATAAGAATCTAAGAAAATAATTTAATAAAAATAAATAGTAATTTAAGAATTTAGAAAAATAAAAAAAAATAAAATAATAGTATTTATTTTTTGGAGTTAAATGTCACTATTCTAAAAGTTTAAAGGTGCAAAATGAATAATAATATAGTTCAAGTATTATATTAATAGATATACTATAATTTGAGAGAGGAGAATGTAACCTAAAAATTTCATTGTCATGCGAATATATATCATGAATAGCAAATAAAGTTATACAAATAATGCAGTTCATTAGTAATTATGTAATGTATTATGAAGGTTATTTAATTTTTTCTAGGGAATATATTTGGGATCATTGACATTTTTTTTCCATTCGCATATAATCTTCGAACTCCGGCTAAATTTATGTGTAAACTAGATGCTTTTTTGTCCAATAAAATTAAGCTAAACTTTAAAGCAAAACTTTTAACGAGAATAAGGGACGTGTTGCTCCATACTTTAAATTTAAGTCATTCGTTATAAATCATATGGTGCTACATTTGAGACTTGACGCCATTAATATTTCTCAACATTTGATAAAAATGAGATTTTATGGTTTAGTGACATTAGGATACATTGCTCCACAAAAAAGTTAAGAACCATACATATATCACAAAAGTAATAACAGGGTTAAATACTCACCTGATTAGATTGGAAACAAATAAAAGAATGTACTGCTCTGTACTGTTTAGATGCATGCTACAATTAGTGTTCATTGTAAAAGGGAGAAGTAAACAAAACATGGCAGCTGCCTAAAAGCTACAGAATCATAAAGATCCCTCCAGCCAGGAGCAACGGCAAGACACATGTACTGCTACTCAAATGTAGATGACATAACGATAAATTCTTGCGGAGCAGTCATCCTCTAATAATAAAAGCAGGAAACCTTGTGCAACAAGATGGACTCATGCTACACCACCACCTGCATGGATCTGTCCGTTCGACCTGAACCCACGGCCTCGTCCTCGATTCTGTCCTCGGCCGCGACCACGACCTACATAGCAAAAAGGAAGTTCTATTGATCAGCAAAAATGTAAAATAGCTCAAGGATGATTAAAATGTAAATATATCTATTGAGGTCCTACCTCTGCCCTGAACAGGAGCCTCATCATAATAGCCACCAGACTCCTGGTAGTCAGGCCTGCGACCGTATCCACCTCTGCCTCCGGACTCCTGCTGGTAGTCAGGTCTGCCGCCATATCCACCTCTGCCACCGGACTCCTGATGGTAGTCAGGCCTGCCGCCATATCCACCTCTGCCACCAGATTCCTGCTGGTAATCAGGCCTGCCTCCATATCCACCTCTACCACGACCACGGAAACCGCGGCCTCTACCACGGCCATATCCTCCTCTTGCATAACCATGTGGTGGTCTGTTGTCCCAGCCTCCATCACCATATTCGATTGGAATGTTTCCTAAACACATGCCCATTTAGTGCATCCATGAGGATGGTTTAAGAAATTAATATCACAGCCAAAAATATACTCGACCAATTTCCATAGAAATTACCTCCTGAAAAATTACCACGACTCCTTCCCCTGCCACGGCCACCTCGGCCTCTACCTCGACCAGCAGGTGATCCCTCTACAAGCAGTTGTGATGTTAGGAGGACATACAGACAAGGGTGTCTGAATGAACCAGATTGACTATGCACATACCTCCTTCGTAGTCAAATTCAGCCAAGGGCTTCACCTGATCTCTTGGCAAAGGAGGTTGGTATCTGTCAAAAAGAAAACAATGTCAAAACATTCTCTATAAAGTATTGTCAAATCAGAGAAACCATCATCAGGAAAAAGGTGAAAATATTTGAGACGTGTAAAATGAAACTGACACATTTTCAACTTTTCCATTACAGTCAATTCTACATTTCCAATGTTTTAAAAGTCAGCAATTTGTCACACCAAACGACAAAACACGATCAGTACAGATTACACTCAGAAGAGTACTCATTCAAACATCCAGGCTATAAGATTCCAATGAAAACGACTCGCATATAGTTTTGACATACTTTTAAGTACTTAGGTCCTAGAATATTCACAACAAAATATGAATCAACAACAAACTAGAAAATAAACTTTACATGGTTTGTCAGCACCAATGATAATGCTACTATAATTTAATACCACCATATCAGCATTTTAACATCATAAATCTAAATCCTTCAGATAATATTAGAGGATATTTTGAGAATGCTTTTTTTTTAAAGAGAATATTTTGAGAATGTATATTAGAACAACAACGAGATTAAAGAAAAGACATGGAAATTATTAAGAAAAATCACTATTTAAAAATAACCAGACTTTATCAACATATGACAACATATGGTGATTGTTATACAGATGCCTCATGCAGATATTTTAACTCATGATTAATGTAATAAAAAAAGATAACAAAATGATATAGTCATGGGATTCAACAAAAGGATTCCAGCGACATGACTAGGCAACAGAACCTACTTATGTTAAGGGTCACAGAGTACCAGTAATTTACAGAAATTTCAATGCAAAATCCAAATTGTAAAGAAATATAGGTACCGACCCAACAACAGAGGTGTCCAGCTCCTTCTTTGATAAAGTTATAGTGATCATTGACACGTGCCGTGTAGTTTCAAGCCTAAAATAGTATGCAATATAAGAAACAATTAATCAATAGTTCCATTATTTCAACAGAGTGCAAAAGATTAAACAAAGAAACTTGCTATCTTACGGGAGTAGACCCTCTTCCAATGGTTCCCATGTATCAGTTATGTCGGTAGATCCAATAGACGTATTTTGGTGGAGACCAATAATCCTTCTCTGCAACATATTTCAGAAATAAAATCAAATAATAACTTGTACCAGTCAAGGAGTAACCATCAAAAGAAACTACATATAGCAATACATCCCGAAACAAGAATGCATTAGGAAAATACCTTTATCAATTCCACAATCATAACAGTTTTGTTGATAGCTCTGCCCATTGCCTTGAAAACAATTTCATCTGATCCTTTCTCCTTACAAAGCGCAGAACATGGTGACATCAAGAACACGACCAATATACAGTAAGAACAATCTTACCATATTGACGAAAAAATAATGAAGACCATTTTAATATGTATGAATAAATTAAACATGTTTACTAGTCATACAAGGCAGCAGATAGGAATGCATCCATGAACACAAGAAAAGGATTTCAATGATTAAGAGTACTAGAAGATTGCAATCTAAGATTAGCACCAACAATATCCTGTACACTTCCTTTCACAAAAAAAAAAAACTGTACACTTGCATAGAATTGAATTCATACTACAAAACTCAATAGAGTTGTATCATTGCAGATACCTGAAGGAGACTGGTAGCATACGTGATGTAACTGCGCATCCTCCCCTGAGTAGTGATGCGGATCTCATTCTCATTAATAGGGGTCTCCTCCCTTGGTTTCTCCACCCTCTGGTACCGATCCATCTGCACATGCACCACAAGACAACAAAATTATTGTGATTTTCAACATTTAGAAAGCCTCAAGTAACCCCAACGAACAATCGGTACTAAGCACATAAAATAGAACACACACAAACCAAGAAAGCTCGATAATAGAACTTTTATCAAAATTTTGGGATTATAAAATGACTCATGCATACCAAACAAGGGGACAATGCGACTAGGTCGACTCGATTCATCTCGCATGTTTTGTCGCCGGCATGCTCACGGAGCGGAGACAGGTCTTCTAGCCGAACGTGGAGCAATTCGTCGAGGTCAGCGGCAATCGCAACCCCCTCCACCTCGACAATGTCTTCACCAAAATAGTGGGGTTCCACAGCGGCAGTCGTTCACGGGATGCTCTCCATTTTCCCTTCTGCTATCGCCGCTCGTTTCATAACTTTGTGTATTCGTTTAGGAGTTCGATAGAACGACTAAAAGGCTGACCTCACCCATGCCTCTTGCTGCAACCCAAAACGACTTACACTTCCCAAACCTTAAAGTTTACTGCACCTGTTTACGTAGGAAATGAAGTGTGCGCGGAAATCGAAAAAATGCATTTGAGGAAAAACATGGGCAAATTCATGATTGCAGCACCATGTCTTCTGCATTTTGCAATGGTTCCAGACTTGGGTATTGTGTTTTTTTCTTTTCCTTCTTTCATGACAGTCTGAAGTTTATGATGAAATGTTTCATCGTAGGGAATGTGCAGGCATCAAAGATGAAGCAACATCCATTCTCCCAACACTATCTAGGAATAAAGAATAGGCAACGAAACCAAGTTGTAATTAAACACTATATTGCAACTTTAGCATTCTCAATTAAACGCCAACTTAGAAAGGTGCCGAAATTTGAATATCATGATTGACATAATCAACAAATAACAACCTTGAATTGATCAAGTTCCACAAGACCTTAGTCACACTGATTCTTATGACATACAATGAAGTGATATTTCCATCTGCAAATGCCATAGACAACAGATAACAATGTGGGAAATGACTATTCTTCATTTATAGACAATGTGGGAAGTATGGAGGTGGCTTCGCCCTCGATGGCCACGCATTCCTGGCCGACGATGAAGCATTTCGTCATAAACTTCGCACTGTCATGAGAGAAGCAAAAGAAAAAACAAAACATTATACCAAGTCTAGAACCGACGCAGGATGCAAAAGACATTGGAGTTTAATGGTTGCACAGACATGAATTTGCCCGTGATTTTCCTCAAATGAGTTACTTGGACTTCCGCACGCACTTCGTTTCCTATGTAAACAGGCATAGTAAACTTCAAGGACTGGGAAGCGTAAACTGCTCCAGGCTGCAACAGAAGGCATGGACGAGGTCAAGAGCCTTTAAACGTTCGATCAAACTCCTAACGAATACAGAAACGGGGAGCAAAATTACGAAGCGAGCAGCAATGACTGAGGGGAAGAGGGAGGCCACGAATATCCCGTGAACTACTCTGCCGCCATGGAACCCTGCAGTTTTGGCTGAGCCGTCGTCGAGGTGGAGGGGGTTGCGATCGCCGCTGACGTCAGCAAACTGCACCACGTCCGACTGGGAGAACCGCCTCCGCTCCGTGAGCACGTCGCCGACTCGGAGCAGGCGAGTGGAAGGAGGAGGAGACTCGCCGGCAGGGCGAGAAGAGATGAATCGGACGAGTCGACCCAGTCGCATCGTTCCCAAAACAAAAAAAAAGTCGTTCTTGCAGACGTGTTTGAAACCAAAAGCTTTACAATTTCAAAGATAATAAGCATAGCTAACGAAAAGGCCAAAAATCAGTAGAAAACAATTAAAAATACCTTTTTGGCAAGATTGGCAACAATAAGAAAGATATCGGCGCCAGAAAAGATTAGCAGATTCGTTCCGGTGAGCAGACAGCGGATTGGCGAACAACAAAATAGAAAAACAATAGCCTTTTCGTCAAGGACGGAATGAAAATCAATCACTGGGGCGCCGGAAAACAGGAAAGAGTAGATCTTTATCGTTCCGGAGAGCAGAAACAGCAGATTGCAGCAATAGAGACACGGATAAAGTATGAAAGGAAGAAGATTTTTCTTCTAATTACTAAACTTCTTCTTTTGGTTGGGGCTTTTGGGGATAAGGGCGCAGTGTTCGTTCGTACCTGGCAAAGCGCTTGCCGCTCGACGCCCTCTTCTACGGCTCGTTTTCTTCTTTAGCGCCCTGAGAGCGGTCGCAGCGCAACCGCCTCCGCGTTTATATACACAGCGGCCCGAGCGAACTGGTCGTCTCTCCGGCTTAGGGTTCGCTCAAAACCGCTCCCAAATTAGCCCCTCTCCTCCCCACGAAATAACTGCACATACCAACCCCATCATAACCGTCCCTTGCTTATACACCTGTACTTTGTGATTCTGATTATATATATATATTATATATATATATATATAATTAGTCACGTGCTAAATGTATTTAATTATTAATCAACATTCAACTATTAAAATTAAGATTTAATATAATAATTTTTTATAGTGTTATTTTTGAAATGAAAACAAAACTAACTAATTATGTTACTTTAGTCTCAAACGGTAAAATATTTATACGCTCATTAAATTATATATATATATATATAATTCATTAAGTAATTGAACAATAAATAGTCGTGACATTCAAATTTTAAGTTGATTTATGAAATATATCTAAATAACCATTACAACTCTAAATTGTGTGAAAAATAAATGAGTTATTGTCTTTTACACCAATCAAAGTATAGCTTATTTCGCATCCAACCCCAAATTATTAAGTTACAATTTTCAATCTCTAAATTTATTCACATTTGACAAAAAAAAATTCCTTCACTGTGTGATCGTTAAGTTTTTCTATTAAATATAATTTATTTATTAAATTATCTTTTTATCGTTAGTTAAGTTTATATGGCTTTTGGTTCATTTTTGTCTCATGAAAGAGAAAAAAACTCATGAAAAATTATAGAAAAAGATTCATGAAAGAGAAAAAAAATTATGAAAAATCTCATGACAAAAATTACATAATGGTCGTCGGGGTTGAGTAGCTCGAGAACTCGGTCGATGAAGAGCTTGTTGGTGGAGTTGTGGGAAAGCTAGAGGGCATGGCCGAATGGAAGGCCTCCGAGTGAGGATGGAGCCACAAGGGAGGAGGTAGTGTAGGAAGGGTCATAGATAGTGCTTGTAGAAGCGACGATGGAGGTCGGAGGGGACGAAGAACGGGAGGCATCAGAATTTGGCGTAGATGACGCGATAGAGCGACGCATGTCGTGAGGGGTCGACAGTGGCGGTACCGATGAGGGTGTCGACGTAGACCTTCGTGGAGGGCAGTAAGCCGACGTAGAGTTGGAGCGCGAGCGCGTCAGCATCCTAGGAGAAGGAGAAGCCCAAGGAGTCGGTAGAGTCTGCAACAGTGCGCAATAAAAGATAGTGGGAGACGATGATCATGAGCTCCCCCGTGGGAGAGGAGGCATCATCAGAGGAATCATCGACAACAATGTGGGGAAGGAGATGAGGGTGGCGAGGGGAGGGAGCGAAGTCAGCATCATCCTCCTTGCGAGAGCCTAAGTAATCTTTTGCACGTAGGTGCTTTCTTAGGACAAAGGCGGTAGGGGGAGGGCATGAGCATCAAGGTTGCGATCTGCGATAGAGTTCGGGGCACTGGCGGAGGAGCGGAGGAGCGGAGGGAGGAGGAGGAAGTGATGAAGGAAGCGAGTGTGGTTCCGATTGAGGATATGATGGAGGGCTCGGAATGGGGAAGGAGCCACTTAATGGTCTACCTATCAGACTTGTGGTTGAGCTCTCGGGTGGGCTGGAACACCCAAGTGGTTGTCGTGGTTGTTGACCTTGTTGTGGTGGCCCTTGGAGGGGTGCTTCTGCACGCCGCTGGTTCCATTTGTCGTTGATGCAACTCCATTGCTCCTTCTTCAACTATTGTTGTTATCACGACTTTAGGAATAGATCGAAGCATGTTACTAGGGTTTGTCCGCATAGATTAGAATGACAATAGGGAAAAATGAAGTAAACCTATATAAACTCAAATGAGGGTAGAAAATAATTTAATAAATAAATAAATAATTGTTGGAGATAGTAGACGGAGACTAATCACCCAACCCCTACTAGCGCGGATCTAACTCCGCGGTGAGTTGGCAGGGGGTTGCGATGCCCCCTACCCGCAAGGCCTGGAGTTCAGGGACAGAGGCCTTGAGAATTTTTTTTAGGCTTATATATGTATTTTCTCTATTTTTTGGGTGGTTGCCCTAGCTCAATCATGTATATGTTATTTTTGGAGTGGTTATGTATTATGATAATTTTGAACATAACATAATGAAACTTGCTACGACGGTTGTTGATGCAGAAGATCCATCTCTGAACTACGTAAATTTTGTGTGTATTTTTCTGTGTGTTTGTTGATCTTTCTCTTTTTGTTCTTTGTTATTTTCCAATAACTAGTATCAGAGCCACGGTGTTAGTGGACGGTAGGAGTGATGGCGACAGATGATGAAAATGTCAAGATTGAGAAGTTCGATGGTAAAGATTCTGACGTCTGAAAGATGCAGATTCAAGATTATTTGTATCAGAAAAAACTACATCAACCACTTTCAGAAAATAAACCAGATACCATGAGCGACGCAGATTGGGCACTGTTTGNATTCTGACGTCTGAAAGATGCAGATTCAAGATTATTTGTATCAGAAAAAACTACATCAACCACTTTCAGAAAATAAACCAGATACCATGAGCGACGCAGATTGGGCACTGTTTGATCGGTAGGCCTGGGTGTTGTTAGATTGATGTTGGTTCGTAACGTCATCTTCAACATCGTGAATGAGAAAATCATGACGGGTTTGATGAAGGCGTTATCAAACATGTACGAGAAAATCATATGCGTCAAGTAAGGTCTACTTGATGCGAAGACTATTTAATTTGAAGATGTCTGAAGGGGCTTCTATCACGGATCACATCAATGAATTCAATATCATCATAACACAATTGGGTTCAGTGAGTATTACTTTTGATGATGAAGTAAAGACCCTAATTTTATTGTCCTCCTTTCTAGAAAGTTGGAGCGCCACCGTGACGACGGTTAGTAATTCTTATGGTTCCACCAAATTGTAACTTGATGATATTCGAGATTTGATTTTGAGCGAGGATATTCGCAAAAGTGAATATGGAGAAAATTTTGGTGCGGCTCTGAGTGCAGAAAGTAGAGGAAGAACACAACAATGATGACATAATCAATGCAGATCAAAATTTAGACGACAAATTCAGTCAAAACATGGCAAAAAATATGGTGAATTCGCATGCTGGAATTGTGGAAAGAGGTCTTCTGAAGAGAAATTGTAAAGCACTAGAGAAAAATCCAAACAACGAGGAGTCCGCCAATGTTGCAAAAGAAAAAATCTCATATGCTTTAATTCTGAGTGTCAACAATCCAACAGAATCATGGATTCTGGACTTTAGAGCTTCATTTCACAATCTCACAATGGAGTGTATGGAAAATTGTACTACTAAAAATTTTGGAAAGGTTTATCTTGCTGATGATAAACCCTTAAATGTTGTGGGAAAAAGTGATATGAAGATCTTTACAGATAATGAGACTATTTGGAAGCTAAAAGGTGTTTGATATATACCAAGATTGAAATGAAATTTAATTTCTATGGGACAATTTGATTCTGAGGGTTATGCTATAATATTTGTGGGTAATTCTTGGAAAGTCACTAAAGGTGCTATGATAATAGCTCGAAGCAGTAAGTTGGGTACCTTGTATATGACAACAGACACTAGAAATTATGTAGCAATTGCTTATTCAAACAATACGACCGGCATGTGACATTGTAGACTTGGACATATGAGCGAAAAAGAAATAAAAAATTGCATAAAATGAATCGTCTACTAGATTTGAAGTCAACTGATGTTGGACTTTGTGAATAATATGTGCTGGGAAAGCAAAAGAAGGTCAATTTCTCCAAAGTGCCAAGGACACCGAAGTGTAACAAGTTGGAACTTGTGCACACTGATATTTGGGGACCATCTTCAGTTCCATCTCTAGGTGGATCACTATATTATGTGGCATTCATCCATGACTATTTCAGAAAGGTATGAGTTCATTTCTTGAAAAATAAATCTGACGTATTTTCTATTTTAAAAAAATGGAAAATGCAAGATGAGAATAAAACTATTGTCAAAATTAAATGTTTACGATCTGATGATAGTCATGAATTACAAGTTCAAGGAGTTCTATGGAGAACATAGAATCTGAATGGATATAACTATTTCAAAAATACCACAACAGAACGGTATGACTGAGCGGATGAACAGAACACTCAATAAATGATCTAGGAGCACGATAATCTATGAAGGTCCATCTAAGTCATTTTGGGCAGATGCAATAAATACAACGTCATACATGATCAACCACAGACCATCTTTACCTTTAGAGAACAAATTACTAGAAGAAGTTTGGAGGTGTAAGGAAGTAGATCTCTCATCTGAAAATATTTGCTTGTCTTTCTTATTTGCATATAAATTCTCCATGTAGAGATAAACTTGATGCTAAATATAAGAAATGCTTATTTATTGTATATAGTTCTGATGAATTTGGATACCGTTTTGGGATGATGAAAATAGAAAAAATATCAGAGAAATAAATGTTGTATTTGTTGAAAAGACTATGTATAAAAATAGACATGTTGTAGAATATGATAATGCAGGAAAATAAAATATAACTCAAGTTAAACTTGAGGGCATAACAGATGAGGATGTTGCTAGATATCAAAAAATCATGTGCAGTTAAAACATGAATCACTGCAAGCGGGACCAAGTACACCATCATCAATTAAAAAATCTACCCCGAGAGATCAGACCACAAGTGAGGTATTCTCCTTCATTGAATTTTGTGTTGTTAATTGATGCTAGTGAACAGAAATGTTTCAGGAAAGCCGTGGAGGTCTAGTATTATGTTAAGTGGGAGTTAGCAATGCAAGAAGAAATGAACTCATTGATCAAGAATAAACTTTGGATGCTTACTGAATTGTCTATAGGAAAAAACATTGCATAACAAATGATTGTACAAGATAAAAGACGATATTGATGGCAACAAAAGGTACAAGGCAAGACTAGTTGTAAAAGGTTTTGAACAGAAGGAAGATATAGATTATACTGAAATATTTTTTCCAGTTGTGAAACTAACAACTATTAGATTGGTCTTGAGTATAGTTGCAGTTGAAAGCTTATATCTTGAATAATTAGATGTAAATACAGCATTCCTCCATGGACATTTGGAGGAGGATATCTACATGAAGCAACTAGAAGGTTTTCAAGTTCGTGGAAAAGAAAATCTAGTTTGTAAGTTGACCATGAGTGTTATGGCTTGAAGCAAGCTCCTCGATAGTGCTACAAGAAATTTGATAATTTCATGAGCATCAATGACTTTACAAGATGTTTTTCTGACAATTGTTGTTATATCAAATACTTTGATAACTCCTATATCATATTACTTTTGTATGTGATGACATACTCATCGCAGGTTCAGATATGAAGGAAATTAAAAGGTTGAAAGAGTAGTTATCAAGTATGTTTAAAATGAAAGACTTAGGAGCGGCAAAGAAAATACTTGGAATGAAGATTGTTCATGATAACAAAACTAGTACTTTGAAATTGACTCAAGAAGCATATATTAAGAATGTGCTTGAGAGATTCTCTATGCAGCATACGAAGTATGTGCAAACACTTTTGGCTAGTCATTTCAAGCTTTTTAAATATCAATCACCAAAGACAGATGAGGAACGCCACTACATGTACAATATTCTTTATGCATCAGCAGTATGTAGTCTTATGTATGCGATGGTAAGTACGAGAATAGACATTACTTATATAGTGGGAGTTGTTAGCAGATATATGTGAGATCCAGAGAAAGAACATTAACAAGCAGTCAAATGAATCTTTCGGTACTTAAAAGGAACAAAAGATATGAGACTTTGTTTCAATAAAAGTAATTTGGATTTGAAAGGTTTTGTTGATGCAGACTTAGATGATGACATTGATACTTCTAGTAGCACCACCGGATATGTCAATACCTTCGTTGACACTGCTACAAATTGGATGTCTTAGTTACAAAAGGTTGTTTCTCTTTCTACTATTGAATCAGAGTATATAACTATGACAAAGGTCTAGAAGGAGATGATTTGATTAAAATACTTTCTTGAAGAACTAGACAAAGTGCACGAAAAAATAAATTTATTCAGTGATAATCAAAGTGCTATTCATCTTGCTAATAATTCAGTGTTTCATGCCAGAACAAAGCACATAAGGCTAAAGTATAGATCATTAGAGATCTTCAAGAACGATAGGACAAATTCGGGGGCCAAAAAATTCAGCTGATATGTTGACCAAGGTGGTGGTCACAAAAAAACTAAGGTTTTGTATAACCTTAGTTTGCTTTTGTTGCTAGTTGAAAGAAGGAGTCGTCCAGAGTTGTGCATGATAATAAGTGGACTTTTTTCCAGTGTTCATGTATTGATCAAGTATCCAAGTGGGAGATTGTTGGAGATAGCAAATGGAGACTGATCACCCAACCCCTACTGGCGTGGATCCAACTCCACGGTGAGTTGGCGGGGGGTTGCGCTGCTCCCTTGCTCGTAAGGCCGAGGGTTCGGGGAGCGGATCCCCCGAGAAATTTTTGTAGGGTTATATATGTATTTTCTCTATTTTGTGGGTGTTTGTCCTAGCTCCATCATATATATATTATTTTTGGAGCGGTTATGTACTATGGTGGTTTTGAACATAAAATAATGAAACTTGTTGCGACGGTCGTGGACGTAGGAGATCCATCTCCGAAATACATAAATTTTGTGCGTGTTTTTCTGTGTGTTTATTGATCTTTCTCTTCTTGTTCTTTGTTATTTTCCAACAATAATATTTAACAGAAAAACTTAACGATGATAGACAAACAAACTTTTTTTTGTCAAATGTGAACAAATTTACGGATAAAAAATTATAAATTTATAACTCAAGATTATATGTGAAAATCAGCTATAGTTTGATGAGTGTAAAAGGAAGTAAACCAAAATAAATAAATAAATAAGAGGGACATCCTAGGATCATTCATATGCATACTTATAGGGGCGGACCCATATATAGTATGAGGGGGAGCCCCCTCCTCAAACTTTTCGATGCATACATTATATATACTTATACATACATATATACTAGTAGTTGCAGTTAATAAATAAAATAATATCAACGAAATAACATAATTATCTAATTATTTTAGTGGATAAGTGATTTTGATTAAAATTTTGAGGTCTAGGGTTCAAATCTCAATAATGTCTTTTTATTAGCATTTTTTATATATTTCTCCTCTTATTTCTGTAATTTGCGTCTATATATTTTGGCTCCCCCTAACTTTTATTATTGGGTCTGTCTTTGCACACTTATTGCTATCACAAGTAACTTTTGTCGTGCACGCCATAATCACCTATGAATTAGTTACTTGCAGGATGAATTCAAGTAGGATAATTCTCTCGTAAGCTTTGTAGCTCAATATGAAAGAAAAAAAAAAGAATAATATTCATAATAGAGTATCAAGATATCAATGCAAAATAAAGCGATATATGATAAGGATGAGTAGGAGATCATGACGATAATATGATGGATATATAATATTATTGAGATCATAATTGACTATAAATCAATAATATATATATATATATATATAAATCAATAATATATATATATATATATATA
>LTAE01002294.1:0-25487 GCA_001647135.1 Pontederia paniculata | reverse complement strand
GTCGCCCGCCGCCCGCACCCTTGCCGCCCGCGCCCTTTTCGCCCGCGTACTTGCTTGTACTTGCTTGTAGTTTCCACTCATGACCTTGGCTCTCAGTCCCGAATGCAGCTCATTGACAAACCTTTTTATATTGGACTTCTCATTCTTGTCAAAAGTGCAATATTTCTCTAGCCATAGGGACTTGACTAGGTATTATTCTATAGTTCTGCCTTCCTGCTTTAGTTGCAGGAACTCCTCTTGTTTCCTATCCTTTTGGTACTGAGACAGATAATGCATTTCAAAGACTTCCTTGAAGTCATCCCAAGAGATGTCACTATGTGCTGCAAACTTCGTGTTCTTCGTAACATTCCACCAATCCTTTGCATCATCCATGAGACGGTTTACTGAAAAAATGATTTTCCTCTCCTCTGAACATTGCATCTCCATGAGGATCTCCTCCATTTTCTCTATCCATTTTTCAACATGACCAAAGTCATCAGTTCCCTTGAATTCTGGAGGGTGCTGCTTCAGAAACATTTCAATTGTGTCACTTGTCTCCTCACGTTGGTGTTCCCTATGCACTGCTCTCATCAGGCTATTCAGAAACTCATTTTGATCTTCATCAGTCACTGGCGTGGGTTTTGGCATGACAGGTTCTGTGGTGGATTTGGGTTGTCGATAACCGGTGGTGGGTTTGGTGCATCAATTTCTGGTGGTGGATTCGTCATGTTGATTTCTGGGGATTGGTTAGCACGTCTAAGAAAACGTCGTGGAGGCATCTACATATAGGACAATCATACAAGTTTTCATTAGTGAGGTCAATAATCTATTTTCGAATTAAACTCATACCTAATGGTGTGATGATGGCTCATGGTGCCTGCACATGGACTTCTATCTATTTAGGGACAACTAAAAAGTGCCCCCTTGTTAGGCTCTGATACCATCTGTAACGCCCCAAAAATCATACCTTACCACCTGGAAAAATCATGATTTTGAGGACGCTACCGTCTTACATCAGTGACTTTACTTTAAACAAACAGTTGGCCCATACCAGATAATAGTGACAATATAAACTAAAATATCATTCTTCAATATAAAGACTAATAATCCGATACATAGTTTCAATAAAACTAGACATCAATGACTAAATCAAATAAATTCTTAATGACTCAAAATAACATTCATCTCTAACAAATGACCAGTAGGACACAATCAGGATCCCTATGCCATTTGCAAAACAATCTATAACGAGCTACATCGCCCATTGTTGGCTTCTTTTCATCTTTCTAGCATACAGTGACCGTGTGAGGCGCTAGTGGAAGTCAGCTTTAGAGATCGTAGAGATTGTTCTTTCGGCTGGATAAGCGAGAACTGATATACAACAATAAGGCAAGGCTGGAAAGCGAGTCTTTTCCTCCGACGTTAATGACATATTCAGCACCATCATCAGTACCTATTAAAGATCAGAGTGACCTACATAATTGAATTCGTAGGTGAAAACCCATGAGTTATGACACTCAATATGTAAAGATCATACATAGAAGGAAATAATAATTAAGGGTTAGTAAGAAAGTAGATCAAATATTTTCTCTTTAAAACATTAATAATGTGAGGCTTCATTACTTAACAATTCTTTCATTATTTCTTTTCAGTAACAATGACATGATCATCGATGGTGTACAATTCATCAGTACTTTTTTACATTTATCTTGGTAGCATCTTTTAATTCAATCAATAATGAGCATCTACCGGTACATATGAAGATTCTAACGATCCGTCATCATAATGGCTAGCTAGACCATGGGGCCAACCCTAGACCTATCAATAAGTCTTCATCAGTAACAGTAACAATAATAGTAATAGAGATAAATCTCTCAGTCCGTCGGAGTCTTCTTCATGTTACAGATTAAACCACAATCATTAATAGTTTTTATTTCTTCATTATCTATTATACTAAGTTCATGTGAGAGAAATACTAGCCATACCTCAAACAATCTCACTCACTCAATCAAACATCACATAATTCATCCCGGGCACGACCCGCGTCAGGTGTGACACGACCCGTGTTGTTCCCAGGTTAAGCGCGGAACACAACCATGTTGACTAAAACGTGTAAATCAGAGGACACAGAACGTGTTAAGGTTAACACAGACCGTTTCGGGGGTCTTCACACGTGTCGGAGCGATGCAGTCGTTTGAAGCAGTATTAGGGTTCCGATGAATGCGATACGAGTCCTGTAGGCACACGCATCGTTTTGTCCAGGGAGAATGCGGTTGAGGTCGGAACGACGCACATCGAGTACGATATGGTCGTCCTTCCAAAGGACGCGGACCATGTTCACATGAACACAATCCGTTTTGGGCTGACTAGGCGATGTTTCATCTAACGCGGCCCATCTCCGACGCATCTTTCATCGGCACCATTGATGCGGACCATGTTAAGGTAACACAGACCGTGTCCCATTACATCTCATTAAATTTTTAACTAAATACGAAGAACTCTTTCATTAAACTCTGATTGACATGCAATTAATCTACCAAAAATATTAATTAATTATCATTAATCATCGATTAAAGCTTGAAAATTAATTCTTCTTAATGATCCTAATTACATATCTTGGGAATCGTTCCTCCCTATCTTTCCTCGATCTGCATGTTGTTGCTTCCTCTTCGCTCCGTACGTCGTTGACCTTCGTCTCCTCCTCTTGGCGCAATTCCCGAGATCAAAAAATCCTCTAAGGATGAGAGAGAGAAAGAGAAGAAGAGAGGAGAGAGGAGGAATGAACAAAGGAGAGAGGTTACTTGGCGGCTGGATAGAAAATAATAAGGTTATTAGGAATTAATTTCATGTTAGGGGTTTATATAAGGTCACTTAGGAGTTTTAGAGTTTTAGCCGTTATTAACCTAATTTCTTTACGGGTGAGCTTTCCACCTAAGCCCAACACGGCCAACATCCCAATGGACCCGGTCCATTTTTTTGATAAATATGGTCCGTGTTCTGCCAACACGGCCCGTCCTCGCCCAACACAACCTGTGTCCGCTTTGGACACGCTGGGGTGTTACAAACAATTAGTCTAACAAGAATGAGTTTCGGCTGTGCATATTTCAATGATGTAAAACAGTTATTGAGAAAGTCAACATTAGAAGGTTAAATAATCAAGTGAATCTAACTCAAATCGGATTGGTAATTGATACATTGGGTTTCCAATTCTCTACTAGAATCACATGTTTGCTAGCAATCGCTAGTAATAAAATGGTATACTAAAGTGCGATTCATTATGGAATCATGTATAATCATAGAACCATGAAATAAACCTCTTAGGTACATTTGTTAACATGATTATCTACAAAGAATAAGAACTCCAAAGGTTAATTTGATGTCTTCCATATTCTTTTAGGTTTTTGGCCATCGTTTTCTTTTTCTCTTTGACCTCTTTTCTTTTTTTTTGGCGTTGCGCCCACATTCTTACCTTCTTCTATTGGTTATGATGCTCTCACGCGACGAGGAGAGGAGATGAGAGAAAGACCTTGAGGGAAAAGAATAGGAGGAAAAGAGGATTTCTGATCGTTTAAATACAAAAAGAAAATATCATTAGATTGAGTTTGAGAAATAATAATTTATGAAGATAAGTTTTGATAAGATTAAGAGAATGTTTGAATTAAAAAATAAATAGAGGACTCTTGCTTATTTTTTAATATCGTTAACTTATTTGGTTTAGTTCTATGTTATCCGTTTACTCATATTCTTTTAAATATTATCATCATAGAATACTTCTTCACCTCACATTTTTTTATTTTATCATTTTTATTTATAAAACATAATATAAATTAAATTTTTTAAGTGATTTTTAATAATTTTAGAAATTATAAATATTAGTTAAATTATTAAGATTATTTTATTAAATTCTTTAGTACATTTAAATTAAGTTAACTTCAAAAGTATCATAATCAATATTTCTCAAAATAATAATAATAATAATAATAATAATAATAATAATAATAATAATAATAATAATATTATTATTATTATTATTATTATTATTATTATTATTATTNCATAATCAATATTTCTCAAAATAATAATAATAATAATAATAATAATAATAATAATAATAATAATAATAATAATATTATTATTATTATTATTATTATTATTATTATTATTATTGATTGCCCCACCATTCGGAAGACTGATGATGAGTAGAACGTACTCGAGTCTTTTTGCCACGACTTTTTCTAACCATTCAAACGTAATAGATGATTGCTGAACTATATGCTTCTACGTACTCAAGTACTTAATATTCGGCAAAGTACTTTTACCTTTCCGTGTCATGACCGACCAACTTGTTGGTTGTTGTAGTTGTAGTGTAGGGCATAAGCAATGTTAATTCTTGGGGAATTCTTTTCCTGTGAACTAAATCAATAATTAGCATATGTTTTAATTTGCCTATTTGTGTAGTGTTTAACTTTGAAATAAACTTTCGAGTTTTAAATTTTCTCTGTCAAATTCTAACTACCGATTTTTCACAATTATTTTTTTAGTAATTTAATTGTTTGCCCTCCAACTTCAATTCCATTCTAAAGCATTCGCTTTTTACCTTCTTAACAAGCTCAATAATTCATGACAATGATATTTCAATGTCGTGGCACCATCCTCCCACATGTTACGTTACATATAGCAGTGATATGACTGCCGTGTGTGGAGAGAAAAAAAACGATAGGGAAATCAAAAGTTGCAATGAGTTGTTTGTGAAGTTTAGTATAAATTAGTTTTTGATGTCGAAATGAATTAAAATTCATAATTCAAAGTAGTGTAATTTTTTTATTTCGAAATTAATTTGTGAATTTTTCTTTAAAAATGATTTTTACTTTATTTTGATGACTTACACAGATATTTTTCTAAAAAAAGATCAATTCCTTCTATTTATCTTATATTACAATTTTCATATTTAATATTGTATCGACCTCCTAAATTTTTATATTTTTTAACTATAGTTTTCTTTATGTCCAATGCATCAACTTTTTTGTTAATTTTTTTTCTCATCTGTGGCGTAAGATTTTTTATCATTATATACATAATATGTATTTAATAACATATATCATTTCTAAAATTTAAAAGAGAATAAAAGGAGGGGAGATAAGAGGGGAGGTGGGTTGCCTCCTACTCGTCCCTGTCTAGGCTTACCACGGACACCAAAGGGATCGTTCCTATCCCTCAATCTCCTGCGCGCTTGTCTCTCTCTCTCTCTCTCTTGCAACGAGCTTGCTTATGCTCACAAGCGAGCGATGAGAGCGGAATGAGAGAATAAAGAGAAGAGAGTGCGAGATAGAAGTGAGAAAGCAGAGAGAGAGGAGAATTTATTTAATTTAAAGGGATAAAATAATTATTTAATAAATTAAAATAACTTAAAAAATAGAAAATTAAATTGTTGGATGAGATTGTTCAATTGAAAAAAAGTTCAGACTTACTTATGTCTGATTTTATAATTTAGAAGTAGATATAAAATTTCGCGATAGTTCGAGCGAGATAAATAAAAATAATCCTAAATTTAATAATAACATATTATATATAAAAAATAATTATACATAAACTATGACACTAAAATAAATAAATTTAAAATAATTATTAATAAGATTAATTTTCTAATATAATATATATTTAGAGAAAATAATCACAAATAAAAAAAATGTTGTAAAAGAAATGCAAATGCAATAAGAACATCATATAATTTATGAACTTTACTAATAAAATAATATTATTAAAAATATTATTTTATTTATCGGTTAATTTCAGTTTATATCCGAATTTTTAAAACCATTTGAATTCAATTAATGAATTAATTATTCAATCAAACCAAAATTAAATTGGATTATTCAATTTGATTAAACGAGTAATGGACTAGTTGGTTAATCGATCGAGTTAGCTAAATGCGATAAAAATTACTCACCCCTAAATTGCTTGTCGCGCTTATTAAATAACTCAAGTAATAACTTAATTCTTGTTTGACTTAGTTGATAAGAAATATCTAAACACTAATGTTGATAAGTATTTTAGTGCTAATACTTATTTTCAAAAATAAGTAATTACATGTTTGAATAAAAATATTGATAATATCAATTAGTAATTGCAATACTTGTTAAAATAAATATTGATTAAGATATTCTTAAAGTTATATGATAATGATATTAAAGTATAGATAAAAGAGTAATATAGTTGATTCAAATTAATAAACCAACAATTTTAAGAATAAATATGAGGAACATTGCTTTTTTTTTTCAACTTATAAGTTATTACATAACAACTTATAAGTATATATTTTTATTTATCAAACATAAAGATTTTTTAAAATTTACTTATAAATAATTTTAATTTATTTATAAGCTAAGTCAAATATGCTCTTAGTCATCACATTATACTCTATTTTAAAGGTGATATTTTAAAGACATGTCAAACGGCATGTCAAACTGTGCTTTAGTGGATGAAATGAAACGAGTTTATATGTAAAATATTTTTTCTAAGTTAAAAAGGTTTTCATCCAGTTTATATAAGTTTATTTTAATTGTCAAGAAGAAAAATAGTTTTTACACATCTTCCCATGAGAAAATAAAATAGTTTCAACTTTCAATGATTAAGCCAACATAAGTTAGCTAGCTAGAACATCCAAAGTGGCCAACACATAAAGAAACAAAAAGCAAAGTTTCCATACAAATTTTCTCTGTTTAATGAAATTATTCTGCACAATCACGCAATATTATTTCATTTGATATATAAAATATTCACATCAAGTGATCTAAAAATAAAATAGATAAATATATACACATATAAATCAAAGGGAAGAACAATGGCTATGGTGTGTAATGGTGTCAGGTAACACTACCAAACAAATGGTATGTAGTGTGTAATCAATGATCGAAAAATGTGGCTCATCATATGAGAGAATCACCATATGATGGCCAAGTATAGCAGAAGCAAAACCAGGGAGAGACTTGTGATGGGATTGGAATGCAGGGAGTAGCCAGCGTTTGAACTCGAACTAGGCCTTTTCACTGGGACCTCTGTCGTGTTTGAGGTCTCCGATGGAGTGAAAATGCTGGGTGATGCTGCCGGAGGAGTTGCTTTGTTTACTGGAAGATCACTAGTGTTTCCTGTTTTGTAGCCTGAGTACATGGCAATGCAGTGTCACACTTATTTGCATTGAATCTGATCAATGGAATCAGCATTTGAAATGCTAGTTTCACTTACAATCAAAGTTTTTCCAGCCTAGAATTTCCCTCTCTCGATCGAAGACAACACGAAGGCCAGTCATAAAATTTTCTGCATGATAGATTCAGAAAGAATGTTAGTCAAATTTAGTGCATAATTCTTGATTCATGCAGCTATAAAGAGCAATTGAGCTGAAGATAATATCAGAGAGGTGCACGAAAAGCTTACGTCCAATTATATTTATTCCCTCGCTCTTGATTATAGCCAGACAATATATCAATTGACCTCCCTGAACATTACCAAAACAATTAGAAAAAAGATGTATTAAAGAGAGGCCCTTAGCTTGGGGCATGCAACTACCTGCAAGTCAACAACTATTATGGGATCATTGACAGGAAAAATGCCTCCACCTTTCGTTGTCAAACTTATTTCAGGCAGCCAAAGGGTTTTCTGTGTAGGACTGCATCAGACAATGGTTATAATATTAGATGATATCTAGGCATCCAAAATTTCAGAAACTTCTTTGTTTCTTAGTAGAGATGTAATACCTTAAATCATAACAGTAGTTAAAAGGAAGACCTGAAATGGGAGCACTTCGTTGCTCCTGCACTTGTTTGTTAAACTGGAAGGAAAGGAATGCATAAGATCCTACTGCCTGTAATCAAATGATTGTGGCTTTATGTTTATTCAACTCAGAATATCTTACACTTTCAGAGATGTTTGTATACATTGGATCAGACAGGATTGTGAATGAGGTACCGGAATCAACCAAAGCTTTAAAAGATACACCAAAAGTATCATTTCCGATGACAACACTAGTAATATTGATTCCATACAAGGATCTGCAGAAAGATTCAAAAGGAAACTAGGTGAGCAGAGAATGGAAGCACTTACTGATCTGAATATAGGAAACATAAACAATAAATGATGGAGAAACTTACTTTATCCGACTTGCAACGAATGGAGTTTCCTGCTGGTCTGAACTTCCACTATCTCCAAAGTTAATTCTTCCAACGCCATCATTTCCGAAGCACATGGAAAATGAATTTGAAGTGAATCCTTTTGATGATAAAACACTGGGGACTGATATCTTATCCTTTGCAAGCCCAAACAGACCATTAGGAGCTGCACTGCTTAAGAATGAACCAGTTTGAATCTCTCCACACCTGCCAAGTTTAACAAGTAATAAAAGTTCAGAATAAGATAGAAAGGATGAAAGTCGGAAGGCTGAAACTTTGCCGAAACAATTGAACCTCCGAAAAATGGAAATAGTAATCAAACTAGAATGTTGTTATACCCGAAGACTATAGGCGCTTTAATAACTTTTGAAGTTGCATCTTCTGTTTTCAGGTACAAAATATCCTCCACTAAAATCCCACTGGATGATGTATTTGAGGATAAATACTCAACAGAGTAAGGACAACTGCTGCTAGCTGAAGGACATGAATTTGGATTGTCACAAAAGCTGTTGCTGCAAGTGACCTTTTGGCTTGTTGATGACTTGCTTGGACTATAGATGTTGAAGACAACATTCTGTTGCATTTATGTTAAACAAATGAGACTGATGGATAAAGGGAAACAAGATACATGATATCAATACATAAGAATGATACAAAAAAAGAAGAAAGAAACGAACATCATAAATATGATTTTGCGTTAAACTACTATTATCCATCATATATTATTGCCAAAATCAACCAGTAACATAAGATATGAGAATACGAAAATTTTAAATTTGTCCAAGGATTTAGAAAGATACTTTACGTTCTAGGGAAATTTAAAAAATTATTCTCCAGAAGCAGATCATATCACAAATATGGTTAAATGAGATATTGAGGACCCTGATATGTGACAGGGCATCTCTCTTGAAACTTGTCTCATGTCTTCCACGGCAACAAAATGTATAGTTCATTTTGAAGGTTACATAAAAGCTTATTGAAGCTGATATTCATGTATCACTAAAAAGGAAAACAGTAACCCAGAAAGTCCTGTCTTTCGAAGGTTCAGCTTCCATGATTTTATGGGGAAGATCCAATGTCAGCATCGGTGTTTAAAGCTAAATTGTGCTATATACTTCCACAATCCGGCTATCATATCAGTAAAATACCTGTACAACACACGCCAAGACCATGTGAACATAAAAAACTTCAACTGAACTAACAAGGCTCTGATTTCTCCATTATTTCAAGACTCAATTTCTTATATCCCAAATTGTAGTTTTTCTTCTGAATATCAAATGCTAATATTTTGCGCAGCTACTCATTCTTCTGGGATTTCGACTATAGAGCAAATTGAAGCAACTAAAGGAAGAAGAGATCAAACTCTTATTGCAGACAGAAGCTGTCAATCTATAGAGCTACAAAAAAAAGCAAAAACTTGAGAGCATCAATTAGATTCTAGCGGGATGTCAGCAGGCTTACCACTCCATAATCAACAGAGGAAATCGGGGCGCACTGTTGGCAGTCGCAGGGTACCCAGAAGAGATCGCTGCCAGTGTCCAGCGCCACCAGGAACGTGACGTTCGGCGTTCCCAAGTCGACGGCCGCGTAATGCAAGCTGTTTCGCAGCACGAAGACTTATAAATTAACACTCGACCTTTGGAAAAGATGTAATTTTTCGAAGCAAGATCCCAATTTTCTCAATCGAAATAACTGAAACCCGATGGGATGAGGGGAAAAGATGCAGAAATCGGTAAAGAAAGAGTAAGTGGGTTCGAGATCACATCTTAATACTCTTAATGAAGCTGTAGCCCGCAAGAAGATGTGAGGTAATGCTCGTTACATGAAAAAAAAAACACAATTTTTACAAGCAAGATCCAAACTTTTCCTCACCAACTCGCCGGAACCAAAATTGCAGAATTCAAGAAGCAAAAATCGACTCACTATCCCAAGGAAGAGAGCTGCACGGTGGCGTTTCCCCCGGCGAACGCGAGCTCGGTACCGTTGCCGGTGTCGGCGAGGGAGCGGCCGAGGAGGGCGCGATCGTGGTAGACGAGGGCCGTGTAGTATTCGACAGTGCCCTTCTCCGGCCACCGGGTATCCGGAACGGCGCGCTCCGCCGCCCACTGCCGCATCCGGTCGGAGAAGCGGTGGTGGAACTCGAACCCGAAGCCGGTAGCCCCCGTGAAGAGGGCGAGCAGCGCCACGGCGACGGCGAATCCGGCGGCAGAGGCCATCATATCAGGAGGTAGAGGAGAGGAGTTGTGGTAGTTTGATGAGCGTGGAAGGGAGCATTTAACATGGAGGGAATGCGTAGAAGAGACGTACGCGTTAGACCTTGATCTCACGTAGTTGTTAGCTCGGCGACTTTTTTAGTTTATTTTTGTTTGCAGTATAAAGCTTCACGACTTTGGGGAAGGCAAGAACAAGAAGGTCGTTGTTTGGAGTCTTTTGGACTTTCTCATTCTTGTGTCATGTTGCAGTTGTGATTGGTCCAACTCCCCACCCCAACCCTCTCTCTCTCTCTCTCTCTCTCTCTCTCTCTCTCTCTCATTGCTCTCTTTCCATTTAATGGAAGTAAAGGCTCTCTCTCTCTCTCCATTTAGTGGAAGTAAAGGTTTCATTAGTTTTATTTTCTATGTTTGCTATCATTGTACCTTGTTAGTTTATGAAGTACGGAAAGAGAGATAGAAGGAAGTAAAGGCTTCATCTGTATTCGTTTTATTTTCTGTGTTTGCTACCATTGTACTTTGTTAATTCATGAAGTATATATATATATATATATAAAATATATATATGTATATATGGAAAAAGAAATATGTATGGCATTTTACAGATAATCCTTATTTTCTATTGCACTATACTAAAAATGTGCTACACTAAAAGTGCTCACATATATAGAGAACACCATCATTAATCAACTTTCACAAATCTTCATCTCCGATATGATCATTAAGAAAATTAATAGAATTTAACATACGGTAAAGTAAAGTGATACACAAATTTCATATTCATTGTTTACATTTTTCTGTATCTTGAAGCTTAAAAGTTTAAACCTCACTCAGCCCCTCGTATGAGATTTGAGATATTGAAAGTTGACGTGCTTTTATTATTTATTTATTTATTTATTTATAATAAATACCTATAACTCCATTTTATAATAATAAATACCTATAACTCCATATGCTTGGACTAATACCACAGTTAAAACTTGGCTAATGATTTGTGTTCTCGTTTTTATCTATATAAATTCAGACATATGGTCCATAATTTTTAATATAGTTGATTTTTATGTATGTTTGTTCTGATTCTTTATTCGCCATCGTGTACCTTCTGTTTATCTGTTGTATTCCTAAATAAAATACTTTGAACAGTACTCATAATTATGTATCTTTTTATTATATAATTATGTATTATTTATTTATTGGTAAACATGTGGCGTAGTTTTTTAGTTGTTAAAAATCAACTTTTATCACTATGTCACGAACATTATCGTCTGAAATTATAAATTTTTTATAAAATCTAATTTAAACGTAATTCATTTCTATTCAAATCATATATAAAAATAGTACATTAATAAATTTATATGAAAATATAAAAAAATAAGTTGCTATAATTTAGAGTGCAAAATATATACTTAGTTTTTACTGATTTTGAGGTCGTTGTTAATGTTGGAAGTCCTGTGTGAAGAATTGGATGTTTACCTGCTTAATTCAAAATCTTTGACTCTAGCACAGTTTATTTGAGAGGAAGGTTCGTTTGTAGTGTGTTGTTTTTATCGATTCAAAGTCGTTGCTAAAGTTGGAAGTCCCTTGGGAGTGAAGAATTTGATGTTTACCTGATTAATTCCGAATCTTTGACTACGTGGGATGTTAGGCTGTGTGGATTCATTTTTTGTTATGCAATTTTTATGCGGCCAATTGTTTTACACGAGAACTTGATGTGTAAATCTGAATGAAATTCAACCTATTTACTAATTCAACGAGCAACAATCATGTTTAAATATTAGCAAAGTAGGGAAAATAATTTATTTTATAAATTATTATAATTTTTGGATCAAGAATGTTCTTCGAGTCTTTTTTGCGTACCCCTTAAATCTTGATCCAATGACCACTACAATTCACAATAAACTTAATTATGTAAAATTTAATTAAGTCAAAGGACTAATCTAGTTATTATAAATTTTATGATGTGCAGATTTTATGCTAAAAGGAACTTTCCTTTTGTACTGAAAAATAATAACTTTGCTAAAACCCACTGAGCAAACCTTTTATTTTATTTTCTGATTCTCCATGCCACTGAAAGCTGTTTACGGATAAATTTTAATGCATGTTGACTTACGACTTTCGCCTTTAAATTAAAAATATTTTATATGCATGATTTCCGCTGATAACATGATTCATAACCTTCTATTTCTATATATTATAATAAGCCATGAGCTTCCCAAATAATTTTAAAAATATAAACAAATAAGTCTGTCTATATTCTCCCAAATTATTTTCATTTTACTTAGACCGGTAGGTCCTGTTTGACAAGTAGAATCGAAGGTTCTTCGAGCTCTAGTGAATAATTTAATTTGATAGATTAGTTCTAATAGTGTTTGAATGAACTAAAACGTAATGATTATATGTAAGTTCTAATGTGTGTTTGGATAAAAAAAAAATAAAAAATATAAATATATTTTTAATAAAAATAAACTTAATTAATTTAAAATACGGTAAGTGATAAACAATTAATCACACAAATTAATATTTTTATAAATTCTTTTTTAAAAAGTTTGATTAAATTATTAAAAAGAATAATTAATAAATAATATAAAATAATCTCACAAATTAATATTTTCATAAAATATTGATTAGCATTAATTAATAAATAATATAAAACTAATCTCATGAATTAATAATAATAATTTCAAAAAAAAAAATTAAAAATAAAAAGTATACTAAAACATAATCTTTATTGTAAATTAAACATAAGGCAATAAATATTTTTTTACAAATAAAATATCAAATTATTCTCATAAATAATATAATAAAATAATTTATAAATTTATTTTAATCTCATATATAAATTAATAAAATATTATTATAAAAATAAGTAGTTAAAAAATATAATAGGATAATTAATAATTTTATAATTAAGTTAAAAATAAAATAAAATTTATTATTTAACATTAAAATTTGAATAAAGAAATAAAAAGAAAAAACTAGCGGCAAATAAAAAAAAGAAGGATGCTGCTGTTGCAGCAAGATTCTGGTTCCTGCTAAGTAGGAATCAGAAAATAGAACCTGAGGTCACGTGATCCAGGTTCTATCATTGATTTTTGTGCCAGATTCTGCGAATTCTCACTGTGTTTGGCAGAACTAGGCAGAAATGACCAAGTTCTTATGGCCAAACATGACCTTAAAGTCACATTTTAATTAACTTAGTTTCACAAGAATAAAGATGGTGGAGGTGTTATTAGGGCCAACAATTTGTCGTTGTAAAGTCCAATATAATAATAATGGCTCGAGTCTATTCGATAAATTATAAGGTTTGCGCAAATAACGAATCAAAGTCGTTTGTCCGATATCAAATAGGTACGTGCCCATTAGTTTATGGGAAGAGTCATATTTAAACATAAAATATTTATTATATAAATAATATATACAATAAAATAAATTTGTTAGTTAATAAAATAATATTATTAATAATAAACATATAATTACCTTGAATACCACCCTCATATAATCCCAAAAAGAAATAAATATATTGCTCATTTTTCTAATTATATTTTGTTTTATTATTAATGTAACTTTAAAGAGGAAAAGTGAGAACAAAAGAAAAAAAAGTAGAGATATATCAGAAAAAAATTGTATGAAAACAATAGCTGAAAAAATGATATATCTTAATTATTGTATTATTTTATTGATGTGATAAGAAATGGGAAAAAATGATAAAGAATCAAGAAAAGTGAAGTAGAGAAAAGTAAAACTAAAAAAATAAAATTAGGAGAAAAATAAAATAGTATTAAACATATATTTTAAAAATAAAATTAGAAATACTTAACGGTCCTACCAGACCCCGATTACTAGCTCATCCGTTAATGTCCAATAAATCAGACAAGTTGGACATGAAGTAAGGGAGAGAAGGATTTTGTACAACGGATTGGAGCTCTCGATACATGTCGAGGTTCATTTATTGGTAGAGTGCTAGTGATCGTCAACCCATTCAATTTTGGCCATTACGCGCACCAATCGCGCGTGAGCTATGCACCAACATCGTCCTGCCATCGCCCGCTACTTGATCCCTTCCATAATTGGACATTGCAATGGTTCTCATCAAATGCACGTGGACATGCATTTTACCGCTGCACCGTTACCTTGGCGAGGCGCGATTGTTAGAGGCTGATGCTGCGCCAACGTGGTCACTATATGCTAGCACTCTCACTGTTAGTATAAGTCTAGCTAGAGATTAGGTCTTGAAAGTTCACTATCCGTGAATACTTCATATTAACTCAAATATTCTTAAGTCCCATCAAGCCTATGTGTTTGATGAAAATTTTAATTGCAATTCTCTTTGTGAGAGAATCAACCAACATATCATTCGTAAGCATGCATGTCAATTTCACTTCTTTCTTCTCCATTATGTCCTCAATATAGTGATACTCAATCTCAATATATTTTTCTTTTGAACTATTGACTCCACTATGTATTAAGCTTATAGTGGTTTGATTATCACAGTACATTGACAATGTTCCACTGACCAAATAGAGCATTAGTTCAAAAAGAAAACACATGAGCTATACTCCTTGGGTGGTTGTTGTACTGCAAGCAACATATTTAGCTTTTTGTATGCGTATCCACACATCCTTATTTCTTCCTGCCCTAAGAAATGATTGCACCACCTAGAAAGAACAAGTGACCCGATATGAACTTTTGATCATTTATATCATCATCGAAATCCGCATATGAATATCTTATTGATATGTCAATCTTAATTGTATTGTGCCCTTCAAATATCATAGTATCTTCTTAATAACCTCCTAGTGAGCCTTTCTAGGATTATTTTTAAATATGCTAATCGGACTTACCACATAATCCAAATCGGGTATCATACAGAGTACCACATACATCAGGCTCCCTATCGCTTCTGGATAGAGCTTCCTTAAGGGTTCCTGCCCTGCATCGGTGTTGGTGCAAGACTACTATTATGCATTCCGAAGCTTCTCAATATCTTATTAATGTATTATTTCTGACTTAAACTCAAACTTCTTGAGTTTCTCTCATGATTGATTTGAATTCTCAGTATATATGGTGTTTATATCATATTTGTCATTTTAAATCTCTTGCTCAATTTTTTTCTTGATATTATTGAGTATTCCTACATCATTTTCGATGTTCAGTATATCATCCACATACAATGATCTATCACAAAGCTGCTTCCACTTTTCTTGATTATACATAGTGATCCACTTTATTTGTCCTTAAATCAAATTGGACTATTGTCTCGTGAAACTTCAAGTATCGTTGCTTAGACAATTGATATACGACATGCAACGATTATTGAGGCTTATACACTTTATTCCCCTAACCTTTATCTCAAATCCTCCTTCAAGTTGTCGATATATACGTCTTTTTGGTAGGTTTTCATTCAAAAATGTTGTCTTGACGTCCATTTGAAACAACTCCAAATCTATATATGCTACTATCGCTAAGATAATTTGAATGAACACAAGCTTAGCTATTGGAGAATAAGTCTCCTGAAAATCTATTCTGGTTTGCTAAGTATAAATCTTGATCACCAATATTGCTTTGTGCCTACCAAGAGAATCATCAGCCCGATACTTTTTTTTTAATACTCATTTGCACCATATGGATTGTCTACCTTTCGACAAATCATATAACTCCCACACTTCATTTTTATTAATTGAGTCCAACTCTACTTTCATGACGGTCGATCATGATTCCGACTCACTAGAAGTAATCGTTTATTTATAGGAAATAGGATCTATAAATCCTCTATCTGAAACATTAACAGACTAACATGAGACCTCGCACTTATACATGACATAATCATCTAAATGTGGGGTTGTTAGCCAGGGTTGTTTATCGGTTGATGCATGCTAAATTTGTCATGTTTTCTATAGAATATTTAGTCCAAATTTTGTCAAATTCATCATCACATGCATCATTTTGTCTATCAATTCAATTCATTTTAGTTTCGAAGTAAGAATCTACATAATGTCGTGCGTTTTCATGTCCAAGTCATGTGACAACGTGATGGAGAAAGATAACAACAATTTAGAGTGAAAACAGATGCCAAATAATATAAAAGTTGATTTTCTCGGTCATGACGGGAGCATCACGCCCGTGAGCGCATGTAACAATTTCAAAAGGGACTTCATGACTCGTGAAACCATTTTTGTGATCGTGAAATCGACTATAGAACGATGGATCATGACATGCAACATTCATGCCCGTGATGAAACATCATGGCCCGTGAAGGCAATTTCACGATCGTGAGTGCGTTGAAGGCAGAATACAACGATAATCATCATGGACCGTTGAAAGCATTATCATGCTGATGCGAGCAAAAATATACATCTTGCACACATCTCATTTAGGTCATTTTCTCATAGTTTTGCATAAATTCTTACATCATTTCATAAAGTTTTGTTTACTTTCCATTGTTTGAAAAAAAAACTACCCAAGTGTGTCCTATGTTGAATTTTTAGGTCAATACAAGTTTATGAAAAAGGACCAGATAAAAAATCAGACTAGGAGTTAATTCAAAAGAAGCCATGCAAAAGGAGTCGTATGCAATCTCAAAATGGCCCATGGTATGACAACATGGTGGGAGAAACACCCCGAAGTACGACATGAACCGCGTGCAAAATTGAAACAGGCTATGTTCAAGACCATCTTTAGATCACTCATGTTCAAAACTGTGTGGAACACAAAATGGGGATCAAATTGTCAAATCTCGTGCCACGTGTCATCATCTGAAGCCAAAACTGACTTATGTGTACTAAATTAGTCATATTTTTATTGCATCTTTACTATGATTTTCATTCATTTCATCGCCATTTGCATCATTTTACTCATGAATTCACTTCATTTTATTCAAAGTTGGAGTCTACATAACCTTGTGTTTTCATGTGTCTAGGGTACTTAGCAGTATGGCAGAAGAAGACCACAAAAAATTAGAGTGAAATCGACTAAAAAAAGTTTTAAAAAATAAAAATATCTGAATGTCACGGTCGTGAAATTCAGTCGAGACGAAAGCCGCACGCCCATGAGTACAGTGACGGAGGATGCATTCTTCAGTCACGGTCGTGACAGATAGTTCACAGGTCATGACATCTTGATGCGGATATGCATACGTTCGATCACGACCATGATTTCCAGATCATGGGCCATGACACAATATGAAAATAATGCATACTTCGATCGCAATCGTGATTTCTAGATCACGGGCCGTGACGTTATTGAGAAAAATAATACTCTTCGGTCATGGTTGACATATGAGCCATAGGCCATGACAATACCTTTTAGATGAATGTTCTTCGGTCACGGTCATGAGCAACTTGTCACGGGCTGTGACATCGGCCATATTGAAGCGAGTTGTTCGATCACAATCCTGACAATTCTAGAAAAGAATTACATATTTTTATTTTAAGGCTATTTTTAGTTATTTTTCGAAGATCTGAGCCATTGATTCGACTCTATCTTCCACAAGACGAAGTTTATTACCAGGACTCTTTCTACCTATAAATAACCCTTAAAAACTCTATTAGGGGATGCTTCAAGCCTTAGAGAGCGTACACGTAGAGAAGATGATGAAATGCTGTTGAATTTCTATGAGACGATCATCGTGAAGGTGTAATTATTCCGAATTATATTTGTAAATATTCTTCTCCACTATTTTTTATGGATGAACTCTCATATATCTAATTTAGGTTTTTTTGGAGAATTTTTATTGTAAAGAAAAAGACTGGATAAACCTTATTTTTTAATTCATTTTAGTTTATTCATTTTTTTTATGTGTATGCATGTGGATCTTAATTATTTTTATAAATTTTATGAGATTGTGAATCATGTTATCATCCTAGATAGGAATAGTGTGTTCATCATTCTTGTTAAATTTTGAATGATCTTTGAAAATTCTTTATTCATGATTTTGCATATCACACGTAGATTAGCATCATGTAGGAATATCATCATGTGAGGTCTGTATGATTATCATCCTAGAGAGGAATAATCCATAGTTTAGGGAATTCATATTCAAGCATCTCAATTCTCCTCTTAGGTTAGATTGTCATCTTGGAGAGGAGCAGTCGATCTCTTAGAGTTAAGATAGTTGATTCATCCTAGAGAGGAAGTCGTAACTTTTGGAAATCCTAATCCTCCTAAAAATTAATAAAAAAACTAAATTTTTTAATTAAAAACTTGGATAAAACCTGATTTATTCCATATTACCTTCATTCATTTTGGTCCAGTGCTTGATGTCATCATAACTCGTATTGATCATATCTTTAATGTTTTCTTTTTATTTTATCTTGTGAAAAAATCATGTTCTCTCAACCCAATGTACCCCTCTCAATAGTTTGGACAATCCTCGTGAGAATGATAACTCAACTCATCTTTAATTATAACTTGATAATGACTCGTGCACTTGTTAGCTATTTTTAGGTCACATTAGCACGCATCACTGGCGCGTCCAAAATCGTGTTCAACTCCAATTGTATCAACTCATCAGTGCAGATTGTGTTCTCTCACATCGAAAATTTGTTGATCAAGGACTCATCGCAATCGTCGGATGTAGGTATCTCCTCAGATTTTCAGCTATAAATAAGACCATATTGCAACCCCAAAACACATTCTCTCTCATATTTTTCTACATGAATTTTTGAAGTCTGAAGCAACCATATGATGCGGAGGAGGGGAGAAGAGGACTAGAAGACGATGAAGCTCTAACAATTTTTTGTTAGTTCTTTTTTTATTTTAGGATTAGAATAATTTTTTGTTAGGGGGAAGAATTTGTTGAACCCTATTATTTTCGTGGATAATTTTAGTCTGCAACTTTGTGAACGTGCACCATTATTTTGCTTATTAATGTTTAATGAATATTTTTGCTAGCTTTAATCGCGAGATACTATTAATGAAATTTCTCTACATTCGATATTATTTCCCTATTTTTATTGAATATAATTTTAGTCTGCAATATAATTTCGTGGATAATTTTAGTCTGCAATCTTTTTGTTAGCTTTAATCTTTTTGAAATTTCTCTACATGCTTATATCTAGCTGGTGGCTGCCCGAAATTTTGAGTAATTATTTCGACTACTGGAACACGACCCATGTTCCTTCAGCACATAGTCCGTTTTTCCTCTGTCGAACGCCAAGCGGCGCATATTTCCCTGAAACATGGTCCATTTTCTGACACGATTCGGTCCGTGTCTATTATTTTCTAGGCATTTTGATTTGTTTGATGCAAGTATCTTCACATATAGTTGGTTTAGAATTTGTGGATTGTGGGTTGTCAAATTACTTGATTCAATATCTTGACAATTTAGGGTCTGTAGTTTAACTGCATCTTGGTTTAATTTAACTGGAGATTAATTTGGTTTGAACCTATCTAGGTTAATATTATATTAAGATAATTAGGTTGTCTCGTTCGAAGTCCTATATTTTTAACACAACCCTTTCATCAAAAGAATTGTAGAATCAATTTAATTATTTATTCCATCAAATAATGGCGGGGAGATAAGTCCTAACTCTAACAACTTATTGATTTGATAATTCCTTAGATAAAATCTTCTCTTATATTTTCATCTTTTCTTGTCCTTTCTATTCTCACCTTTATATTACTAATGCGATCAGTGCACTTGATGAATTTTCCGTGATTGATTTGCTCTTATCACACGTCTGTGAGCGAATAGGGCAATGAACAATAATGTAGACAAGAACATTCGGTCATGATCGTGATATACAAATCACGGGCCTTGACATGTTGGTGAAGAAATAAGTTTACACTCGATCACGACCATGGCATATGAGTCACGAATCGTAAAAAAGTTGAAGATAGATTGCAACATTTCGATCACGATCGTGAAACTAGTTTCACGGACTATGAAGCTATGCCGATACTGCAGACCAGCTATAGTCACGACCGCGACAATCCTTTGACGACCATGAAAAGCATTTCGAGATTAAATAAACTTTTATTTGAAATGATTAAACCTTATCTTTTGAAGATTTTGAGTAGAGATTAAGTCAAATCTGATGGAAAACGAAGTTTGCATTTATGACTCCTCATACCTGTTTTTGGGGTATGCTTCAAGCTTGGGAGAGCCTAACACTGGAGCAGAAGGTGAAGTACTGCAACAAGATTTCTGAAGGGTGATCGCCAAATTGTTGAAATTTTGAATATTTTTGTTCTAATCTTCTTTCTCTTATATTCGAAGGATGAATTCCCCTATGTATTCTTAGTTTATTTTCTTCGAGAATTTTTAGAGTAAAGGAAAATATATGGAACCCTTATTTTTAATGAAAGTTAGTTTGTCAAAATTTTTATACATATGAATGCTATGTTTAATATTTTTTCATGATTTCGTTAAGATTTGGATCTTTGCTAGAATCCTGGATAGGAACTTAGAGTTTCTGAAATTGATTTTTGAAATTTTTATTTGAAGCATTGCATATGATAATTAGGTAGCATCTTGGAGAGGAATACATTAGGTGTGATGTCTATGAGATTGACATCCTAAAAAGGAATGATCCATATCTTAGGAAATATATTATAATGCATCTCATTTTTTTATTAGATTAGATTGATATCCTGAAGGGGAATAGTCGAGTCCAGTAGAGTTAAGATAGTTGGTTCATTCTCAGAAGAAAATCAAAATCTTTGGTAAATCCTAATTCACATAAGAATTTGATAAATTTAAATTTTCATAAAACTTGTGGAAAAATGTTGTTTCCTCCTTTGTATCTTATTTCATTATGGTCCAGTGCTTGTTGTTATAAAAAAAGAGTTATTTCCATAAACCTCCACTGAACTATCACAAAAATCCAAATCTAACCCTGATATGTAAAATCAGATATAACTAGGTCTGAACTTTTCTCGATTGTACAATTTAGTCCAATCATCTAGTATTGAATTTATTCAAGTTGTTTTGATTCATTAAATTACTATTTTTATCCTTCTAATTAAAAAAATTATCCTATCTCTCTCATCTCTCTCTCTTTCCTCTCTTCGCTCTCTCTTTCACTCTCCTCTTTCACGCTTCTCTTCTCTTCCTCTCTCTCCCACTCTCACCTCTCTCTCTCACCGTTCCCGCTCTCACTTCTCTCTCATCATTCTTGCCTACGCTCTCACCTATGTCTCCTCCGCTGGCTTGCGCGCACGGGCGAGCGCCCACGCTCACCTATGAGAGCGGGAGAGAGAAGACAGAGGAGAGCGAAAGAGAGAGCATAGAGAGAGAGAGAGAGAGAGAGAGAGAGAGAGAGAAGGAGAGAGATAGGATATTTTTTTAATTAAAAAGTTAAAAGAGTAATCTAATAAATCAAAACTTCAATACATTCAATACGAGATGATTGGACTAAATTGTCCGATCGAGAAAAGTTCAGATTTAGTTCTGCCCGATTTTATATATCACGGTTAGATATAGATTTTTGCGATAGTTCGAGAGAGATTTATGGAATCCAATCTTATCTTTTGAGAAATTTTTTTATCCAAAAACTAATGTCATCTCCTATTAGTTTGTGAGGTTAGATAGATAAAAGTAAAATCCCCGTAGAAACGATATTCTACTCATCATTTATAATATTTTATACGACTAGTGCATTTGCTAATGAAATTTTCTTTCATCTTAGCACACATCAAATTTTTGACGCCATTGTCGGAGATTTTTATTACCCATCTATTTTGATCTCGTTTAATTACTTTGAGATTCTTCTCTCTATCAAACTTTACTTGATTTTTTTAGGAAAAAACATTTTATACAAGAAGGCATTATTCATTCTGGACAATATATACAACTCAAGTTGTTCTCGAGCAAGACAAACGTGAATCAGACTTCAGTTTCATCCAAAAATTGAGACAACAATCCGAAGATTAAGGAGAGCAACAATAATGACTCAAGAACAAGGAAGAGGAGTTATTGAACCTGATCTGACCATGAGAGATTATCTCTCATCCAAGTACAAAAATGGTGAGTCTAGTCTAGTCCTCCTACAACTGATGCAAAAAACAATCTCTCCATTGTGAGGATGGTCCACGCTTGTCAATTTAGGAGAGTGCTTAATGAGAATCATTATACTCATCTAGACAACTTTATTCGCATTTGCAATACCTTCAAGTGCATCCATGCTTCCGAGGATTGATGTCTAGTGTTCAATCAAAATCAGATTCATGTTAAGATATGCAAGTAGGTTTGTGACATTGTATATGCATAATAGTGATGGACAATAGACTATCAATTTTAAACCTTAGACAACACAATATGATGCTACAAGCAAACAACAACCGGTTACACTACTACATGTATTAAATCCATAGGGAAGCTAAAGCTAATAATAAATACTAACCATTTTAATTTAATTTAACAAATAATTCTAGAGAAAATGATGGAGATGGACTAAAAAGGAAAAGTATCAACTAACTAATATTTATATGTTTCATAAATTCTTAGAAATAAAATAACTAGCAATCACAAGTGAGGAGATCTAGAAAAGCAATGGTAGGTGAGATTATGGAGTTAGTCATGCTTCGGGGATGATGGAATTCAGATCATATTTGTTGCACATGGTTTATATATTGCAATGGATCCTAGTGAAGAGATGAATCATGGATTTCTTTTAGAATAGTAGAACCTATACTACAACCTCATATCATCCTAGCATTGGTTATTAGAAATAAAGACTCGAAACCTACCTAAGTTAATCTAATAGCTGACCCGATATCGAGGGCCTCTTGATCGATCTATCCATCATATATATATATATATATATGTAGAAGCTGATGATGGGGTCTGTTGTCCGATTGTATGTGAATAAGAGGAGATCTTCCAATCTTCCAAATGCTATATACTGTGAAGAAAACAAATAAATTTCTCACAGCCATGGAATAGCGAACTCGTCCAATGGTAGATCATAACCCATGTGATCAAACAAATGGAATCATGAGACCATGAAACATTCAAGTCAATGGATACCCCTTCCGAGATGTATCAACCATTAAATCCGAATGTAGAACCAAAAGAATAACATAAGCAACCTCCCGATTAGAATCCGTTTTCGTTGAAATAAAAAAACTCCTCAAACATAGAACATTAACATGAAAACATGAATCCAAATGCATTCAAATCAAAACATAAATCGAATACATCATCCCCTAGCGACTAACTTTTGAGTATATGCTTAGTTAAATAGTTTATCATCCAAATGCAAAGATAAAGTTCAGAAAAAAAATGCCTTCCATGTCTCCACAATCCTCTTTATCTCCTCTTTCATGTTCCAGCCGACGTTCTTCTCCAATCCGTGATCCAAAGATCCTTATTCTTTTCTTTCTTTCTGGTTTCACATCCCTTCCTTTTGATTGACACATGTCCCACTTGAATTGCCTAAAAATATTTCCTTTTGATTCGTTCTTACCAATCATGAGCTGTCAGAAATCTTCCGCCTTCACCAATTTTGTCTTTTATTGACGCGAGTTGTTACACTGTGATACTTCTCTCTACGAGGGTGTGAAAGTTTTTCTTCTTTATAGCCCTGAAATAAGAGGATAAAACAACATCATTTGGCTCCACATGCATAAATTGCAGACTTTAAGTGTGAAAAGACAAGTTCATAGAAAAAAGGGAAAATATGTGCAAAATAGAGGCTCGAGCTCAGAGAAAGGTGTAGAATTGATGCTAAATACAACATTAAAAATTAAAATCACATGCACTTGATGTCACACATCAAATCTCTCCGGACTTGAACTTTTGCTTGTCCTTAAGCACATGAATTAAGATTAAGTCAATTGGATTTCAAATGCGAATATCACAACATAAGGAATGAGGCATAACTTTAACAAAATAATTTTTTTATGGGTACACTATAAACAACACTTTTTTGACCTGATAAAGCCTTGCTCAGGTGATCACAACCTCCCATTAGACCCAGAAATTCTTCTTTATTCTAGTTTCTAGCAACTTACTTTGTCTCACTTTTCGAAGCATACATTCATCTCATATATTTTCCTTCCTTGACCATACTCATCCCCACTTTTTTTTAACATGACTTAAATCTGCGGGGTTGTGAAACAAAAGGAGATGTTACCCTAGCATATCCTTATGTTTTCTTTCTTGAATACTCAATGAGGATGCTAGGAGTGTCATTTAGCGACATATTTTTGACTCTTCCAAGTGAAAAGTCAAAGGAGTAGTTATTTGGGGGTAAGAAGGATTGTTCTCCAAGGCACTATCAATCAATTTCTTTCTTGAATACTTATGTAGGTGCTTGGAGTGCATTGAACAATATAATCTTGACTCTCTCAAGTGAGAGGCCAGAGGAGTAGTTATTGGGAAAAGAAAAGAAAACTCCTACAAATTAAGTCTGTGAGTAATGAACACGGATTTTTCGGTTTCATGCTCTTATGTAAGTTAGTTACATAGATAATAATATTTTTTTTAGAAGTCCTGAGTCTAAGAAGTGGTTTCGTTACATGGTAGTTTCGACGCATATTATCTTTGATAACTAAACAAGGGTAATCAGGTGATGCAAATGTCGAGTTTCAGTGATTAGAAGTAAAATATGTATCTTTATATAACGGCTCATACCTCATCATGACTTAATCATATGCTTAAGAAAATAATAGAGGACGGGTCTTGAAAGATTAGTGTTTAAAACATGAATAAACAAGAAAAAACAAACAAAGCAGGGTTGTGATTACAAAGCAGTGACTAGGGGTGTGATATGCTAACAGGTCATGAATAGAAATGTACAAAATGCAGCACAAAAACTAAACTTCATGGCATGAAAATAGATAGAAGTGGGTTGAAGATCTTACCATGACCTTTTCTAGACTTAACCCCAACAACGTTCTCAGTGTCAAAGTCACGTTAGGAGAGTTCCGTTCACAACAAGGAAGAGGCTTCTCCGAAGCTTTCTGTAGGATCTGGAATGACACCAAGAGGGGGGGGGGTGAATTGGTATAATAGAAATCTTATGTTCTTCTTAACTTAATCTAGATGTGTTGTGTTTAGCGGAAGCATACATATACGAATATAAACACAAATAGAGAGAAAGGAGTAAAGAGAAGAACAAAGACAAGAACAAACGCAAGGTTTGTTATCGAGGTTCGGCCGAACTCTTTGGCCTACGTCCCCGCTCCGATCTTC
>LTAE01002293.1:13385-51331 GCA_001647135.1 Pontederia paniculata | reverse complement strand
GCTTCATATACTTAGGACGCCCACTGCACACATGTAGTTCTTATGATATATATTACGTGTGCACTGGTCGTCCATTCCTTCAGCTCAGGTCGACCGCTACTTTGAACTTGAATATATCCTGTTATAGAAATCAGCTCAACAAGTTCATCAGTACAGGCTGAGTTCACTTACAAATTTGTGATCATTCAAAATATTCTCAGAATCCTAGATTCAACAAGTCCGTTATTTTTTTGCTTATGAGCGCAACTTGAAATAGTGGAAATTTTTGGAATTGCAATAGAAAGATTTGAATTTGACACAGTATTTGAATAAATTCATAGGAAATTAAAAAAATTAAGAAATTTGAATTTGGAGAGTAAATATTGTATAAGAAATTAAGCTTGTAACTTCAAAGAACATGTATAATGATTTGATAAACCAACAAAGAAGGATAAAAATTTTGATAACTACTTACCTACATAACTCATTTTGTTACTCACAAAAGTGTGTAGCCCATTTCCTTGCAAATTTATCTAATTTGTTTTTCACCTTGCTCCAAAAGTTACTCTTTTTTTCTCAAAAAGTAGCTTTAACATTCTTTTTATACAAACTTAGATCGGTTTTATGTTTCATTGCTAGTAAAAGAGAAAGTTAAAGCGGTCAAATGGTCATTTTACCTCATATAAGTGATGAAAGTGATATATACATATAGAAGGACAAGTTTTTCATATGTTTCAACTCTATTTGAGTGCTTGAATTAAGTTGCAGGAAGTAAAAAGAATACAAGTATCAAATAGTTGTCATCCACTAGATTTTCCCTAAGAATTAAGTAATTTTGAATTTTTAGCTCTCTTTGTCAAACAATTGGTTACTACCTTATGTGTTTAATCTTTACAACTAATTAAATGTTAAGTATCCGCTTAAACACCAAAACATTTTGCTCAAGATAAATTAAATTATGTACACTCATGTATATCAATCATAAACATATTTAATTAAATGTATATGAGATGTTTGGGACCTCCTTTGTAATCGAAAAAAAATGAAGGAAAGAACTATGATGAGCTTAACTATTCCAAAATAGGTGTCATGTTATCATTCCAGATTTTGTAAGATATTATAGATGACTACATTTGTTTACTTTACATATCTTTTCCAACTTTTGCCTTTTGTTTTGCAACTATATAAAAAGAAGATATAAAATCTTCTTTAGAAAGAAGTAAGATCTAGAAAAAATGTGTTGCTTAAATTGGTTTTCTTTACATACTTTTCTAATGTCAGTAATTTGTTTACTATACAATTTGAACCTTGATTCATCATGTCAAGTGTTTGAAGAAAGAGCAAAGGTTGAGAGAAACTAGTAAGAACTAAAGGACGAGAGAAACCAACTCAAAATCAAGTCTGAAGGCATAAAAAAATAATTCAAAGCTCAAAAAAATTGGTGCTTAGCTAATTAGGTTCAAGATCCAATGTTCTTTTTTTAAGGAAATTCAAGGCTCAAAGTTGAGGACATGTGCTAAATTTTGTGTTTTAGGTTATAATGTCATTTATTTATATGTTTGGTTCTAAGTAAATATTAATATTTTGTATTATAATATTCATTTGATGTTGATATTTTATTATTGTTCAAAATTTTATATGAAAGTTGAACATTGCTTTTTATTTATTGTTTCTCTGTGGCTTTGGATGTAATTTAAGAGGTAAAGGATATCAAAAATTAATCACAGAAATTGTCACATATCCATAATGATTATGTAATATTGTTATCAAAAGAAATTTCCACAAGTGTATCATGAAACATTTTTATCACAAAATTATCATAAAACCTTAATCACATGTTCATCACAATATAGATCTATCACAAATAATTTGTCAATCACACCTTGTGAAGTACCATGGTTTCTTTTAATTTGTTTCATTTAAATAATTTGTGGTTTTTATTTTGTGATAGATAAATCCATCACAATATAAATTAAAATGGACTATTTTCGTCACATACTTTTTGTGGGTCGAAAACTAATGATAGGTATCTTCTATCGGAGGTTCATAAAAAGTGATGTAACTACACAAAAGCCTTGTATCTTTGTCGTGTTGTATTGTTAATAGTTGTTGTTAAGGCAGTCGAATATGAGAATTAACTCATAAATCCGTACGAGTTTATGAATTTATGCCCCTATAGCGCACTAAACCCAAAATCACAATATGTTTCAACTTGATAGTTTATGAACTCACTTGTAAAACTGATAAATTGGTAGATTCTATGCACAAAGTCATAGACTCAACAATTTTTACTCCACTCTCCATTTCTCTCTTTCATCCAAGTATAAGATAGTTATGCCCTATTTTTTTTCCTAGTCACTCTATAACTTTTATTCCGTTTGTGGAAAGGTAAAAAAAGTTGTTGCGTTAATTCAAGTCTCTAAGTCACAATCATGAAGATTGATAACCTACTATGAGCTTGTTTTCACATCTACCGAACATCACCTCCAATCTTCACTTCCCTTCTCCATCTCCATTTCTTGACCATTATATGGAGACCATCCAAACATCATGGTTGCGATTCTTTGGAATCAGACCAAGTAATCTCCAACTAATGTCACTCAATGATAGTCAGTATGTGACTTTGTTCCTCTTGCTTTGCCTCCTTCGTTCACCTTGTAAGGTTGTGTTCTACAGTCACATGATTCCTATGACCACGACCAAGTAAGGTAGAGTTGCAAGCTTGCGACAATCTACATCCAAGTACTTTGCGAGGCCCACTTCCACGACTCCTTCAAACTTCCCAATCCACTTGTCGAGAACCTAAGGTAAGTCATCATCCAAGATCTTTCATGTCATCATGTGAATTTGTGCATGTGAAATGTGGACAATGGACTGATGGAGTGTGGACTATGAAAATGTAGTTGATGTTTTTGATTTGATTTGTATAATACTAGTCTATGTTGTAAGTGTTTTGATGTCTTTAAATTAGAAATTTTTGTATAAATCTTATTCCATTGTAGTTTTAGAAAAGTCATGGTTGATTGAGAATCAAGACATCTTCGTTGTGATTTATAAGACCCATTAAGGGTAATGTGAAAATGTTTTTAAAATATTATACAATTCATCAAGGTTAATAATTAAAAATTTAATATAAAATATTATATTGATTGCATGTCAAATAGTTTAAGGTTAATTTTTACTTGTAGATTCTACGGTTTATTATTTGAATTTGTGTTTCGAGTTTATCAAGGCCCAATCGAATATATTTGCACTCTAGAACTTGGTAGCCTCATTTTTTCGTCCTAAATCCAAGAATATTAGATGGAAGTTAGTCGAGTAATGAGTAAAAAAATATAAAGAGGCAAGAGGGAAACAAAAAATTCGAATAGCTTGATCTTGTGTGGAAGTGAGTTTAGAACACTTTGAAAATGTTATTGTTCGTAATATATATTTACCTTTTTTCCATATTTTTCCCTTTGTCAATACTATTTTGTTTTAATATTTAATGATTAAGTGAGGGGACGAAAGGATAATGAACTAAACCCTCAAATTATCTTTATGATTATTATTAACGAGAAAATAGTGTAAAAAAATAATGTTGTGCACGAAATGAAAGAATGGAGGAATAGACATAAAAGGATATTAATTTTAGGATATTTTTCTTTATACTATAATCATGATTTACAAATGAGTGGAGGAATAGACACAAGATATCATGGTTGAAACAAATATTAATTTTAGGATTTTTTTCTTTATACTATAATCATTTTCTTCATTTAATCATGATTTACAAATTAATTGTTTCTTATTTCTACTTTTGTGCCAATTGATTTGACAATTAGATCATTCCATCTGAGCTCATCAAAGTCTTCGATTAAAGAGAAGTTTCAAATTTATCAAATAACTCTCATTTACATTTACTTTTTTATTTATTTTATACACCAAATAATTTATATAAAAAATATAAAGTTATAAAAACATGGGGAGGATGCAGTGCCCGAGACCTATTACTTTTATAAGTTTTATTTTTTAATAAATTATTAGGTTTATAAAATGAAAAATAATATTTCTAACATCCTTGTTTATCACCAAGTGGCATAAGAGTCATTTGATAAATTAGAAAAAATAATGGTTATAGACGAAATGACCTACTTATCAAATTAGAGTAAGTTTATGTGAAAATAAAAAAAAATAGTTTAGGATTATATTATATATTGGTTCTCTTTCGACCCTAATGATGTGTCAATGGACATTTAGTGAAGGAGTGGTGAGAGAGGTTACTCTACCTCACGAGATAAGAGGGGAGGGGTTAAATAACTTTTGGCAAAGTATTTACTATTAAAAAAGGATGTAATATATCTAAATAAATATTTATTTTCATTACATAATATATATGCATTATACTTTTATTTTATAATAAAGATATATACATGGAAGTGTAAAAATATAAAAAAAGATAAATTATCTAAGAACCATGACTAAAATGTTATACAAAAATCAATGAAAAACTTGAATAATAATAAATAATTGTCAATTTACATTCCATAATAAATTAGCAATGTTATTGCGGACATCACTCATTTCGATGGATCTCCCTATTGTATTTTCATTATTTGGTGAAGATCCCCGAACATTGGGAAGATCATCAATAAATGTATAATTTGGATGTTGATCCACTACGATAAGAATCAGATCATATGGTGAATTAATCCGAATATAATTATGTAAAGCAAATGCATACACTATAATTTTTATTTGCGAGTTTGACACTAAATTGTGGCATTTGATGAAACATCTTTCATCTCTTCTTCAAAATTTCAAAAGATCTTTCAATGCAACTTCGAAGGAATGAATGTGCATGATTGAAGGTTGCCTGAGCAGATTTTGGTGGTTCCAATTGAAATTGTGACTGATGATATCTTATTTTTGAATATGGCACTAAATATCATTTTTCTGTCTGGATATCCCTTGTCAACTAAATAATATTTACCTGGTTAAAGAATAAGAGTCATTTACAAAACTATAGTGTTGTGTTATTAAAAAAATATAAAAAATAACCTTTTGGTGGCTTTGGAAAATTCATGTTGGGAGTATTAATGGCATGAAGGAAAATGTGTGTATCATGCGCAAATCATTCCCATCCTGCTGACACAAATGTAAAACACATGTCAAAGTCACATGTAGCCATGATATTAAAAATGGGGATGTCTTTCCTTCCTATATAACGCAATTAATCTGCTTCAGGAATACAAGTTGTTATATGTGTACCATCAATACATCCAACGTGATCCTAACATAAAAAAACAAGTTATATGATTAATATAATAAACTAAATAATACAACGTGGGTATATTTTACCTTGAAATAAGGCATATATCTTTCATCTTCAGCTATATGAGTGGGTATATTTTTGAAGTCTGGATCCCTAGATTTTATAATATCACTTGCTAAACATCTTTCATTTCCACATATAACATCCAAGATTTCATGAAATACTCTACTAATCGTTTCACCCAAGCGTTGAAAACGTTCACCAACAGCTCTATTAGAAAGACCATAAGCAAGTGTATATAGAAATATACCAACTTTCTCGACAATTGACATTCTATTACTTGCCTTAAGTCCATAGATAGATAAATCCTCACATAATTTGATAAAAACACTTGATTCCATTCTAAAAGCATTCACACATTGAATAGGATGTCAATTTAGTACTTCTTTCATCAGCGATACTTGATGGTTGCATGTTTATATTATTTTCTTCTTTAGAATTGATAATCTTATTGCTAACTTTTTCAACATAAGTGACTAATTTGCTAATATTTTCAGTCAACATAGCCGATCCTGCATACTGCCTTCTTTTGCGCTTCACTCTCACAAAATTATTATTTATTTCACTAGTCTTTTGTGCTTTCATATGAACATGTGTATTAGCTCTTCCATCTTGACTTATCTCTTGTACGAAATCCCTAAAGAAAGTGTCATCATCTAGTCCATCTCTTATTGATGTATTTGTATTTTGGGTAAATTGATTTTCTCCATTGATGGTGCATAAACATATTTTCCATTAGTCACTGCATCTCCAAATAATTGTTTCCATTTATTTTCAAAAAATGATCGAAACCCTTTGCACATTTTTTTACATCCTTATTTTCTTATAAAAAGCAATGATAATTCAAATATTATTAAGGTTTCATAATATTTATAAAAATAATATAACAATATTTCATCAATGAAAAAAACTTACCATATTTTTTCTTTTCCACCACTCATTTGAACAATCAAGTGTTCTGGTAACATGATTTCATCCTAAGTCAGTTTCTGTTCCTTTCAAATTTTTTCAAAGCATCCAATTTTTTCTCATTGACATATTTATTTTTGCAACTTTCAAAACAAAATTTACTATTATCTTTTTCTCAAACTTTCCTTGAATGACACGCCATTTAAACACTTGTCCACGCCCATTTTGTAATATATATTCAAGACATATATCACAAAAAATAATCGTTTCTTCGTTGGTACAAATAAAAGCTCCTCTGGTTTCATTTTTCTTACTATTTGATTCCATCTTTTTATAATATAAGCACAAATAAAAGAAATAATAAGAAATTCATATCATACAAGCACAAAACAATAGATAATTAATTAGCAATGCACATAAAGAGGAATACAAATGATTACAATAAATTAGCAGGACAAATAAATTTATATTTAACTTTAAATAAATTATCAATACAATGAACTTCATGGCACAAAAAAAAATTGCCAGTTAGGAAGAAAAATAAAAACTTGTAATAATTATGCTAATGAAAGTAGAACATAAATATATGCAATATAGTAAATAAATCAAAATTTCAGCTATAAAATCCTCCCTAAAATATTATATATTAAATATTGTCTTATACGTTACACTAATCTTTTGTACCAATTCATGAGAAAATAGAAATACATATAAAATGAAGTGAAAATATGACATGAAGATGAAGACAAAATAGAATGACTAAATGAAATAAATAGAAATATGATGTCTTACTAGAATGAATTTACTAAAAAAAATGAGAGAGATAGAGATAATTATTTATCTATAAGATTCTAAAAGGAAAATTTTGATTGAAGAGATGCTTTGAAACTTGGAATCAAAAGTTTGAAATGGGTGCAACCTTTTGAGCTGTCTATAATAATTGTTTCTCTAGGTGAAGACAAAGTAAGGCATGCTCTGATAAATAATAGAATTAGCAAAATTATTGTTAAATTTGTTTGAGAAATTTACGTCAAGAATCATGGGCAGGTGGGTACAAATGAAAAAAAAATAGAGCATTGATATTTGAAGCTCTAAACGTTGGGTGATGGAACACTTAAAAATTTATCTCTCAACCTCTACTCTCTACTCGCAAAATACATCTACCAAACATATTTAAACTCTCATAACAATATTTTGACTAAGTCAAAACGTTGTACAACTCTTAAAACGCTTCAAGATGCCAGCACCAAACAATGTCGTAGGAGAGAGGGAGAGGGGTTAATGAGTCCCTCTTATCTCATTGAGGTAGGTGACTCCATATGTTGTGGCTCTCGATGAGGCATTAACGGTTCATTTACATTCAATCACGGTGATGGATGTACCGCTACACCCCTTCTCCTCCTTTGAGACATAAGAAAGAGGGAGAAGGAAAAGCCAAGGTTTTTGAATTCGAAAGTTCATGTAAACTCATTTTACATTTAGTAAACTCGACTCATAAATATGAATTTACGTACGAGATATTTAAAATTTTAAAATAATTGATATATTTATGATTTTAATATTTGTTGATAAAAATAAGATGAACAATATGACATATTAATTATTTGATTGATAATTCGAAGAAAGAAAGATTTTTATAATAATATTCATCTTATTATCACATATAATAAAAATGTGATTTTAAAAGAAAAATTATGAAAGATAGTGAACTACTTATAAAACTATCAAGATAGAATTTAACTAATAAACACAAAATCATTTAAAAAAAGGGTAAAAATCACATTGAAAAATATTAATTATTATTGATCACTTATCTTATTCCAAAATAAAGTGAAACATGAAATCAAACACATAAAATATGATTAATGGTAAATTATAATTTTGTTGAAAGAGTGAATATTATAAATGAGAGATAAATGATACATCTATTCAAGTTCATCTTATTTTTTTAAAAATAATTTTTTTCGAAATATTTAATAAATTTAATATCATATACTTCTAATTTATTTATAAACACACTGAATCTATAAAATTAACTCGAGAGTTTATTTTAATGTTAAAAAAAATATCTAGTTCACTAGAGAATTCACTCAAATTTATTTTAAACTAAAATTTTACTTTAAGTTAATTTGTTTGGGATTTGTAAAAGTTAATTTGTTTGGGATTTGTAAACTTGTAAGAGTTTAGAGTTAAACTCGAAAATTTAAAAATGATGAGAGGGCGATGACTCCTTTTATCTCATGAGGGGTCAGCGATTCAGTGATTCTTTTGCTGCCCCTCCTCCTTATCACTCATATATTACTCATCGTGGTGTGAGAGAAAATATTGACGGAAATTAACAAAAGATGGAGGGCTGCTTCATCTTAAAAGCTAAAGATGAGTACAGTTAAAATTCGACTGCAATATTATTTATTTGCATTAAGATTGTGTAAAACATGATTTTTTTTAGTAGAAAAAGGATCTAATAAGATTTTATAAAATTGAAAATAAAATGAGAGCATTTTTGTTAAAATTTATCCAATTAATCACTTGAGTATAATAACTAATAATATCGATGTACCAAAGAAAAATTATAAGATCGCAATCAATCGCAGCCGTTCACCCCTGTTTCGACGGCATCCGACGCGCCGGCGCATACAAGGGGAAGGGTAAAATGACCAAAACACTCACCGATGAGACCTCCCCCATTTCTCCTTTCTCGTATGTACAATGGCAAGTCACGTTAATATGTGCATCACCTGATGGTATTATCGTACTTTGACATTGATTTCTGACCCCAAAGCTCCTCTTCGCTTCTCTCCATTCAGCCATCCATTCTTCTTCGTTCTCCTCTTCTTCTCTGATCTCCCGCCGTTCCCAAATCTTCTCCTCCTCCTCCTCTCCGACGATGTCGACCTTCTCCGGCGATGAGACCGCGCCTTTCTTTGGATTCCTCGGCGCCGCCGCCGCCCTTGTTTTCTCATGTAATTTTCTTCTGTTTTTTTGCCAATTTTCTAGGGTTCAATCCCCTTCCGGATCATTACGACGTCAGAAACAAAAAAGATTGTTCTTTTATGCGATTTTTTTATTGTTTTATGGTCACGTTTAGGCATGGGGGCGGCGTACGGGACAGCGAAGAGCGGCGTCGGCGTGGCGTCGATGGGGGTCATGCGGCCGGAGCTCGTGATGAAGTCGATCGTGCCCGTCGTCATGGCCGGAGTTCTTGGGATCTACGGCTTGATCATTGCCGTCATTATAAGCACCGGGATCAACCCCAAGGCCAAGTCCTACTATCTCTTCGACGGCTACGCCCACCTCTCGTCCGGTCTCGCCTGTGGGTTAGCTGGGCTTTCCGCTGGCATGGCGATCGGGATCGTTGGAGATGCCGGAGTTAGGTATATGATAATTCTACTTCGTCCTTTTGCTCTTTTTTTTTTATATAGATCTTGTTTACTCTGTGCACTGCTTGTGATATAATGGCGTCACATTGAAATTTATTGTAGAACATAAGTCTGGTATATATGGGCTGTTTATCTTCTGGTTATTCACATAACATTTGAATTAAATTCTCTCTCATCTGCTATGTAAGTTTGTAGTCGTGAAACAAACCAAAATACATGTTCTGCACGAAAACAAATTTGTTAATGGTAAATGTCGAGTGTATTTGGAAAAAAAACTGTTGACTGCGTTAAAATGTCTAGTTCTGATTGCCTGTTAACTGATATTTTCCAGACAATTGCATATTTATTCTCCAATATTAATTGTCTCATGAATCCTAACCTTTAATATGTTGGCCTGTAGAATCCTGTCCTGCCAATTGATAGTCTTGATAAGCTTCTCAATCAAAGAACCATTTGGGAAATTAATGCATGGACAGGTTGCCCCAAAAGTACTTCTATTTTATGGATAGTGATCGGATATTCCTAGCCCCACTTTGAAGGAAAATCTTTTGGGTATCACCATAGAATTTTGATACTCACATTTTCTGATTCCATGGTTTGTACGTATAGCAATCCATACTAGACAAATCTATTTCATGACCTTTCCATGACCAATAAAAATTGTTTGGCTGGATTTATCATTAGGTTGCACCGAAAATGTTTCATAGAAAAGTCATTCATCATTTATCTCTGATCACTGGTCATAAGTTCCAATATAGTGTTTTACAAATTTTATGTGCCTCTGGATTTCTTTTTTGTTTGTTTAATTGTAATGGTACTTTTGAGGAGTTAACATCATATAAATGCATTTGAAGCCAACAAATGTTTGAAATAATTATTTGTAGTTCTCTCTCAAAAATAATTATTTGTAGTTTTGTTAAACCTAGTGGCTTGTGGAAAACACTTGTGCATTTATATCTTCCCAGCAAGATTTGGACTCTTCCTCTGAAAAAAGATGTGGAGTCTCTTTTGTGCATGACATCTTATTTTTAACCCTTCATCTCTTCACTGTCTTTCTGTCTGTATTCATTTGTAAGTTCTGAATTTCAAGTGATATTCTGTGACATTCCTGTCTTCTGCTAATTAGGCATATTATAATTGAAATACCCGAGTAATTTTCTGCAAACAATTGAAACTAAGTACTGGGCTTATTTGTATGAGGGGTTGTCTGAATAGATTTAGATTTTCATAGCTTATTATTTGAAGAGGATTCCCATAAATTATTAGTACCCAGAAAATGATTTTTGTTATTTCTTTATAGTATGTTATGGGATTGCACTCGTGACCTCTCGTATAAATATTTATACATATGGTCATCTTTTTCACTTCAACATTGCTATTGATTGTCTACGTTGAAGATGATTCAGTGTTATGGTGGTGGTTTAAGTTTAATGTATGGTCTTATGGTGGCATTGGAATGAATACAAAATGAAGAAATCTGTCCATGTGTTTTGCTTGGTATATTGTAGTTGGTATAGATGCACACACACACACTGAATCTTGTTTTTACCTATTTTGCTGCTTCTTGTTTTTACCTATTTTGGCTTTCTGTTGAAGTAATAAAGGAGACATGAAAAACAAATAAATAACTTTTTGATCTTTTTACACATCGAGATGAGATCAGCTTCATCCTCTCATCAAGGTAGACATGATGTTTTGGTTTGTTTGTTGAATAATAGATATTGCATGCACCAACTGAATCGTATTATTTGCCATTAGCTCATATTCAGCCATATAAATAATGTTTGTTTCAATTATTTTCAGGGCTAATGCACAGCAGCCAAAGCTGTTTGTCGGAATGATTCTTATTCTTATTTTCGCTGAAGCTCTTGCTCTGTATGGTCTCATTGTTGGTATCATCCTTTCATCTCGTGCTGGTCAATCTCGTGCGGACTAAGAAATTTGGAACCACTTTCACGTTGCCACATCTGATGCGTACCTGTTCTCATGGATGGAATCCCTGGAGTCACTTTCAGGATGCCATATCTAATGCTTGCCTGTTCTCATCATGGATGGTGCATCCAGAATATCTGTTTTTGTGATTATATTTTTTGTTTAAATCACTTGATACAACTAGAGTTTAGTTACTTCACTCAAACTCTGCCGTCAATAATATGATGCTTCCATCTTGTAGAACTCCTTGTGTATTCATTCGTCTCCTTTTTCATGGAGATTAGTAATTTGCGGATTTGAACAATGTACCTGTTTGAACAATGTACCTGGTAAATTCAAATGAAAATGAGATATTTTTGTAGGTAATTTGCTATAATCTGAACGTTGGACAATTTCTCATCTAGTTTTCAGCTCTCGAAGAAACATAGTGGACTCACTGTAACTCCCCTAACTTTCCAAATTCCAAAAATGTTCTTATAAGTGATTCAAAATCCAGAAAATCCAAAATTGATTACCCAAAATTTTATTTCCTATTTTTTTCCATTATATTTCTCTTTCCTCAGTCGACCCTAATCTTCTCTTTCTTATTTTCTCCTATTGAAGACTCCCTTTCCCCTCGTTGCAACTAGTTCTTTTCTCCACCGCAGTCAAGGAGAAGGTAAGGTGAGATCGGAAGAAGGTGAGATTGGGAGGAGCATCGCAAGGGACAGATTGACGAAGAAAAGGATTTTTAAGCATATTAACTATAAGGTGTGTATAATATGGCGGATCTCTTGTAGATATAAAATTCTAATAGATGAACATGTCTTAGGGATCTCACCTCTTAATGTCCCGTAGACACTTGATCATATGTTATGTCATCATCTTTTGCTTTACCTACATAGTTTTTCCTAATCTATTCGTAGTGGATTTTCTTTGATATATCAGAAATCATATTGAATTTACGTTGATATATCAGATGATTGTATTCGATCAAAAATTCATCCTATTGTTCATGTATTTAAGTTTGCAAAACCATACGTCTAGAGAATAGATCCATATTCATACAACTAAGACTATAATCAACTTGATTTCAAGTGTTAACCAACGGAAATTTTCACTGACGTTGTTTTCCGCAACACTAGTGCATAACGCCCTCACGACTTGAGATTTGAACTCCACATATTGTGATGCCAGTCGTCACTACTATGACGCTCAAAAGTGATTGTTGACATGTATCTATCGAACTAATTGCACACGGGCACGATCGTGACAACCCAGTCACGACTCATGATTAGCACATTGAGAAACAACATACCCTATCACAGTCATGACACACAAGTCACAACTCGTGACCGATAATTCATTAGATGATCACATCCAGTCACGATTGTGATGCTCACGTCACAACTTGTGACTAGCGAGTCGTGAAAGATCGTGTTCGGTCACAATCGTGACACCTCTGTCACGGCCCGTGATCAACACATCACAAAAGACCGTGTGTGTGGTCACGATGACACCCTTATCATGACCTGTGACCAGCACCCCATGAATGACAACACCAAATCATGGTCGTCACATCTAAGTCACGACCCGTGATCGGCTAACCATGATATAATGTATTCAGTCATGGTCATGACACCTACATCACGACTCATGAATCGCAAGTGTGAACTGATGACACTTGGTCACGATCGTGAACATCGAGTCACGGCCAATGACTTTGTAACTCACTGTCCGTGACTTTATAACTCACTTCCCGTGACTTTGTAACTCACTGCCCGTGAAACAACAGTTAAGATCCATGACATACTTGTATTCTCCCGTGCTGACGCCAATTCCCTCCGAAGTTGATGAAGATGATCGAGATGTTTAAGTTGCTTATATATAAATTATTGTGATAAGATAAGGACCTATATTAGGTCTGCGTGTAAAGGTAATAAGATTAATGATTATGATTGTCATGTGTACCGCTATAGGAGTTACTGTTTATTGAATGCTTCGTACCGTCAGGGGCCGGTGGTTTAGCTATAGCAACACCATTTTGATCTCGTTGCACGGAGAGCTCCCCTCTCTGAAACAAAGAGAATACTCGAAGATCCTCCTACATTGTAGGCATATTATTATCGCGGCTTGTGCCCCGCTAACATTACTATTTTATTATCATGGTGGCCCGAAGTGAAAGTTAAAGCGAATGTCTAGAGCTTTGTATCGTTAATATCACTATGAGCTCTGTACCATTTACAGAAATGAACATAAAAGCACTATTTGGGACAAGTTTTTTCTAAACACTTATATATCACAGTATATTGCAACAAGGCAAGACTTTGTAACATAGGATCTAATTGTAAAATGAGCAATTCATTAATTTTGGAAAAGATAATAGAGGGAATGTATCATATAGGATTGTCTTATCATTATTCTATTGTCATGGGATTTCCATTGTGTTTGATTTGACTATATATATTCCTTATCACCCTTATTGTTTCTAAAGAAAGGAAAAATAATGTGGCCTTGGAGTGTTACTCCTTACCGTTTGCTCTTATCAAATCAATTTCAATTGAAAAATCCGTTGGCCTTTGAAATTTATTCCATACCATTTGGCCTTATTGAATCGATTTTAAATGAATGTATTGTTGGCCTTTGAACTCATTTCCTTTCTGTTTGGGCCTTATTGTTTTAAAGAATGTTATTTTATTGAATCGTCATTTGACCTTTTATTGAAATTACATATTGTTCTATATTGTATCTATCCAGAAGTGATATTATTGATTTTGATTGCTATGAAGTTCCACTTGATTCGACTCCTAATGATTCATTCATATCGTTACTATTATCTTGTATAAATGAAAATATTATTGGCTTGGGAATTTGTTCCTTATCATTTAGCCTTAACTAATTGATCACAAATGAATGTGGCATTGACTTTGGAATTCGTTCCTTATCGTTTGGCATTATCGTATCATTGTTCAATGAAGATATCGTTGATCATTAGAATTATCGTATAAATAATGTATAAATAATGTATCAAATCGAATTGCCCCTTGATCATTTATTGAAATTGATAATGTCTCTTACCAAATCAACCCAAAACTAATGTTATTGATTGATATCGTACTGAAGCCGCATTTGATACAAATTACTGATCCATATATATCATTATTATTGTTTTGTATCAGTATCAAGTCATTATCATAATTTTATCGTTATATTTATTCTATTGGATGTTATATCTACTTGTGCCTTAGACACTAGGCGCAAAAAGCTCGTGGGATATTATTTTTCCTGTATTTGATCTTGCAAGTAATTAATACTATAGTAAATGATTGTGTTGGTGGTGCTGTCGGCGGCAAATTGCTAATGATGATGCTGATGCTATGTACATGTTAATGTCTTAGTGTCATTTTATTTGGTTTTAGAAAATTTGTAATAATCTTTGGATAGGTGTATGTCACCTTTTACATTTGTTCAGACTTTCGCTTTTGCTTGCTTGGATCATTTTCTTTCATTGAATAAAGTCTTACGCTTATCGTCTAATTTTTATTGACTGGTCAAATTACTCAAGTACTTAATCAACATATTGTAATACCATAACGCCTTTGAGTTTGCATTATGTCAAATGATGAGGTATAGATTTGGGGGCGTTACACTCAATGCCTAATTCCTTTTAGGCTTGATAAGAATGTCAAAATTGCACAAAAATGTGATAACCAATTTTTAATGTTTTCATAGGATATCTGAAAAAATGCTTCCAAATTACAATGTTAAGATATTGGCCATTGCGCATTGGTGTCAAATTTTCTCTTATCTGCTTAAATCCAAGGAAGATAATAAAAAATGAGAGTCAACAACTTGTGAAATTTTAACTGTCTTTATTTCCAAGTCAAATAGTGTGCTATTATATCACAATCATGCTTTCATTAATGCCAAGTTAATATTAACTTATTTACAAGTCATCTTGTTTGTCCCGTTGTCTATTTTTTTCAGCCTCTAACCTTTCACTTTCAATTTTTATTTTCTTAAACAAAAAAATGCTTGGTTTTATTTTTAGGTACATTTCTACCTAACATTTTCTATAAGGGGCCAATGTGGATACAACATATATTTTGCAATAAATTCATTAATGACCCAGATTTATTACGCATAATGCATATCATATAAACCCAAAATAATGTCAAATCAAAATGCTGACTTCAATTATTATGTTATTCCAATGAAAAGAATCTTCCATTGATTACCCTATTTATAACAATGAAGAATAAGATTGTGGTATAAATTAACTTGTTCATAAATAAAAGAATCTTGACTTCAATTCTTTCTCCTCTCATGTTCAACATGATGTTTCTGTTAGGGTGTGTTTGGATTGAGGAGAAAGAAAGTTAATGGAGGAGAAGGTAAAAGTTATTTTGTTTGGATAGAAATTTTTTTGAAGAGAAAGTTAAAATTTAACTTCCTTTCCTCTTCTAACTAACTAAAAAATGTCACTCCCATTTTGAGATTGAATGGAGGTTAACAAATTTTATCCTCCATTCCCTTCCCTCACCTTATCTTCCCCTCCTCTGATCCCTTCCCTTCCCTCACCTTCCCTCTTCTATCCAAATATATCCTTAGTGCAACTTCCATCTATATCTTTATGTGATTTCTTGAATGATAACAACTCATCTCTTGCGTCGTCTTCTACAACAACTCCATAACTATGTGTATCATATATCAATAATTTTGTTATTAGAATACTTGTATAAATATTTTGTATTCAGTATATAAGAAAATATTTCTCACCTCACCATGGTATAAAGTCGGAGATGACTTCAACTCTTCTCCTACTACAACTCTAGCTGAAACCTCTTTGTTTCCTTTTGCACTTCCCTTTTTTGGGTAAAGTCATTCATTTTCTTCCCCTTAAGCTTATGGCCACAAACTCCCTCTTATGGAAAACCTAATTTCTCCCTCTTTTACCCACTTTTGACCTTGAAGGATTTGTTCTATAGCCAAATAATGTCCTTCTCCTAGTCTCTCTGATTGTAATACACTACAAGGAAAATATAAATTTGCTACAAAAATTTATGGCAGGCGAATATCCTTCGTAAATTGAGACAAAAATTTCTGACGAAAAAATGACGATTTACACATCCGTTAGAATTTCTGACAGGCGTGCTACCGGTCAAAAATTCTGATGGGTTACGCGCCCTCAAAATTTTTTTACGGGCATGACCTGTCAGAATTTCTGGCGGTTGTGACCTGTCAGAAATTCTAATGGGTAGCGCTCCCGTCAAAATTTCTAGAATTTCTGACGAGTTCTCAAACCGTCAGAAATTCTGATGGGTAGGGTGTGTCAGAAATTCTGACGGGCATAGTACCCATCAGAATTTCTGATGGGTCTGAAGTCCCATCAGAAAATGGCAGCCCGTGAAGTCCTCTCTCCATCCGTGAGTGCACATTGAATCCGTGGTGAGAGAGGGGGAGAAATATTTTTTTTTATTTTGTGAGAGAATTTATCCGTCAGAAAGTCCGTCACAAATGTAGTTATAAATATATTCCCCCTCTTCTTCTCCCGCACACGAATTTTTTTGGGTGTATTCCTACTATTTCCTCCATCTTCTCTCGCATTTAAAGGTATTTTTTTTCTTTTCTTTATTTATTTTTTCAGTAGAGGAGTCGCTCGCAGGGGTCATCGCGCCCCTGCGCAAGGTCGCGCAGGGTTCACTGCAGGGCCCTTTTTTTAATCATTTTTTATATTAATTATGTTTATGCATTTTTTATGTTAATTTTAGTTAATTTTTTGTTTAATGTTTGTTAGTTTCATATTTTACTTATGTTGGCTAATTTAGTGTATATTTATTGCTAATTTAATGCATTAGTTTAATGTTGATTATTTTAATGTTTTATTTATGTTATTTATTTTTATGTGATAATTGTTTAGTATATTTTTTGTTATTTTTAATGTTACTTGTTGATTTAAGCTATTGATTTTTTTTATTATTTATTGTTAAAAATAGCTAATTGATTGTGAAATTATTTGTATATTGCTTACTTATTTAATTTTTATATTAATTGATTAGCTTACTTATTTACTTGAATATTAATTGTGAAATTTCTTGAATATTGTTGTATTAATTTAGGAGTTATATAATTATTGCAGAAAAATATTTCCTCCGAAAACTCGTCGATGGATGTATAATAGAACAAATTTTGGTCGTAGAGGACTTACACAAGAATTTGTGAATGGAGATGAATATTCTGAGTAAGTTAAAGCATAATTAATATAGAGATTATGTTTGACTTAATTTAATTATCTAATGTGTATGTTTGTGCCTTCGAAACCTGTTGTCGCTGCTTTGACTAAAGTTATTCGGTTAAAATATGAACAACCTTGACTTTCTTGAAAAGAAATATCTATTGTCACAAGGCAAATGTGGTTTAGAGAATTTTAGGTTTGTTTTATAATTTTATCTAATTGAATGATAATATTTATGTTCTAATTTGTTAAAATTTGAAGACTGATGTTTGGTGGAATGCCGAGAACAATGAAGTCATGTGAAAAATATTTAACACTCGATGTTCAAAAAGATTGTCTTCACTGTTATTTGAAGCACGTGCTGCACAAATTAGACCTATTTGGATTGGTGAGAATGTATGGACCAAATTACTTTCTAAATGATCCCACTGAGGATTATAAAAATAAGCGTGAAAAAGCGAAAGCTAATCGCGTGGGTGGTTGTATTTCTAGAGGTACCACAACCCAAATAATGGTATAAAATATTATAATATGTTATGTTCAAATGTTTTATTCTGAATTAAGTGTTGCTAAAAATTCTTTAGGAATTGGAGCACGGTGAAAAATCGATAGAAGATGAAGTTTTTTTGAGAACGCATCACAGAAAAAATAAGAGTTGAGTTTTAGCATTTGCCAAAACAACATATGTAAAATATTATTTAATTTAATATTTGATTAAATATTTTATTTTAACTATCAGGAAGGATTTAAAGCTAAACAAGCGGAGCATATCACTCAAGTTACACAAGAGAGAGAGACAAGCCAAAGTCAACTAGAGAACTCTGGAGGGAACATATTGGCACAAACAAAAATTGTGTCTACAGTTTAGGTTCATCTGTGACTTATATTGACTTAGGATTAGCACGTAAATCTGTGTCGAACTATTCAAGTGAAGAGATACAATGACGTGTTGATGAATGACTTAAATAAATAGAACAACAAATGCAAGAAACGAATAGAACAACAATGTTTTGAAATATAGTTGGAACAAGCCCGACGAGCGCTAAGAAGAGAAATGAAAGAAATGATAAAACAAATGATGAATAGACAACCTAATGAAGATACCGATGAAGATAATGATATGTAAAATAATATTTGGAACGAAATATGTAAAATAATAATATTTACGTAAATTATTATTTTTTAGGCCCGTCAGAATTTTTGACGGGCTGGTGGCCCGTCAAAATTTCTGAGGGGCCACCGCCTGTCAGAAATTCTTACGAGCTGGAGGACCGCTAGAATTTTTGACGGGACCACTGCTCGTTAGAATTTCTGACGTGCCAACAACCCGTCATAAATTCTGACGGTTTGGACACCCGCCACAATTTCTGACAGATTTCGTCAGAAATTCCTTTGCAATGACGTTTTCCTGACGTTCGGAATTCATTAGAAATTTCGTCAGAAATCGTATTTGTGACCGATTTTATAGAAAATTCGGTCATAGATTTTGTCAGAAATCGACGATTTTCTAGTAGTGTTAGAACCAACTTCTTTTGAGTGGATTATAGCGTCATTATCAACTTCCTCATGTTGTTGGCATTACAACCTCTCTTGCTACCTAGAAGTCTCTTCATGAAGCATTCAGAGTACCCCCTCATACACATTGATGATGCAACTACTGATTATCAAACAAGGTGATGCATCTATTTCGACTTTCCTACATGAAGCTAAGTATTTATCAGACTGATTTGTTGTGTCTGGTCCTCTGCTTTTTGCATCGCGATTCAATGCTATTATTTATATATTAATATTGGATTGAATTTTCGTAATATGGTTGCTTCGCCATATAGTCATTCAAGACATGCCTCCTTAATCATGAAATCCAACTTGGCAATCTTCATTCCTTTGTCGATAGTAAATTTCTCCCTCTGCAAACTTTGTTGTCACATAAGACCACTTATGGTCGTGGTCGTTGATGATGACATGGGTGCTCTAAACTACAACAACACAGTCCTACACTTGCAATTTAAAAGTAGTGATATTGGATTCTTTATAAGTTTTAAAACTTACTTATTGTTGCATCATATTTCTCACCCTACCTGTAGAATATAATAATAATATTCTAACGAAATAGAATATAATAATTATATTCTAACGGAGGAGGGACACAAAGTACCTTTACTTACGGAAGCGGAAGACGAATGGACGGCTTCTCCACGAGCATCTCGACAAGTGTGCTTTTTCTCGGGATCGGGAACCAAATCACGAGGACTTGGAACACGATATCACAACTCAAATGCGGATGAAAGAAGATGGAGAGAATTCTATTGGTCGAACTAACAACCAATGAGAGTGTTAGATGATGACCAATGCATGGAACAGATGCAGCTCACTACATGCATAGTATATGCATGTATTGCTTTGGCCAATCAGCACACACCTCACTCTTGACCCACTCACTTGCACACACGAGTGCATCACAAGTGCACTTGTGTGTCTCTCCAGGGGCAGCAGCATGCTGCCCCTTTTATAAGCTAGGGGACACCCACAAATGGGCGTCCCAGTGTGCTGGGGCCAGGGGGCGCCCACCTCTTGGGCGCCCCCAGGTGGCAGCCTCCTGTGGGCGCTCATGTGGGCGCCCACAGGGGCTGTAGGCGCCAGGGGGCGCCCACCTGGGCGCCCCATGCGGCGTCCCACTGTGGGCGCCCATTTGGGTGCCCAGAGGGGCGCCTGCCTTACGCGGGCCAGGGCCCGGGGCCTTGGTCCGTGTGGGCGGCCCAACAATCTTCCACTCGCACACAATGAGCCAATTCCCGTGTTGCGTTCCATCATCATTCTTGTAGCAAAATGATCCGTGCGACCCACGAGTACAAGCACAACCTAAAAATATGGGAGCATTGATTATAACCGGTTAAGGATATACAATTGCTCGACCATCTCAGAGCATGTACCACGACCTGTTAGGGTTTCATGATCGCTCCATCGATAATGCGACTCGGAACTATGATGCACATAGATCGCTTTCAAACATTATATGAGCTAGACTCATGACTTACATGGTTGCTCAAAACATATGTGCTATCTCAATGTCTTGCGAGCCAAGTTTACGACTTACGTAATTGCTCAAGCATCACGTACTCGTTATACCCCAGATTTGTCTTGCTGCATAGTCCAAACACCCAATGTTTGACTCCGCAGTAACTCGATTTTGTATGTAAACTATTGGCCAATAACATACAAAATTCTCATGCAACTCATAACAACTCTTTCCTTCGCCCTCATGTTTCATAATCATGTATTGGTTGCTTTCCTAGACATGACTCGACGGGTCGCTCACTTTTGGCCTTGGAGTATCATGCTAAAGTAGCAACACCAAGACATTTTTCTGAAACATAGTCAAAAGTCTAAGGGTATACACGTAGACTGATAAGTCTACAGAGACTCACACCATGACTGTCAAATCGTCATGTCTCAGGGTCGACTTAGCATACTTGGTATAAAACACAAGTACTGCGGTGGAGACTCCTACCAAAGGAGCGTATGTCTATCTCTGAAGAAACACCGCACAGACTCAAATCCAGTCGCCCTCATCTGGCGCCTGACCGGAAACATCCTTGTAGTCGCTATCATGTTAGCGCCAAAGGGCTTCGCGTATGGCTACACATATCAGGCTGCACCAAGTCATCCAAAAACTTGTGCTAACATCATCCCGAACACATCGAGGCGATTTTGGATACATATTAGTCCAAAAACGTTTCTTCTCTGCTCGCTATACCATAAGCGCCAGAGGCGATTACTTGTGTGAGTAAGTAATCTCGTACCTGATTGACATACTTAATACATGCATAATAGAATCCTTCGTAATAGACGAGGAATGTGAAATCACTTTCATTCATTCCAAAAAACTTGAGTACATTTTCATATTCGACGCAACCCTAGTGCGTTTATATGTCTAAAAAATGCATCTTTAGATAATGGTTTGGTGAACGGATCAGCAACCATTTTTTTGTGTGGATATGTACTCAACTGAAATCTCCTCTTTCACTTCTTCATATCTAACGAACTTGTACTTTGTGTCGATATGTTTTCCTTTGCAATGATACTTCTCGTCCTTCACATAGGCAATCGTAGTTTGATTGTCACAATGTAGGATCATCTTTTTCACTGCATTATCTGAAACACGCAGGTGTTGAAGGAATCTTTTTAGCCATAAAGCTTCTTGCACTGCTGCTGAACATGCGATGAATTCAGCTTCCATCGTGGACAATGCTATGCAATCCTACTTCTTGCTACTCCAAGTAACAGCTCCATTGTTGAGCAAGAAAGCATATCCGGAGGTAGACTTGCGCTCATCTACGTTGCCTGTCCAATCGGCGTCCGTATAGCCAATAAGACGCATGCTTCCTCCATGATAGCATAAGGCAAGGTCCGTAGTGCCCTTGAGGTATCTCAAGATTCTCTTCACAGTCTTCCAATGTTGGCGCCCTAGGTTTGCTTGATATCGACTCACTAGACCCACGGCATAACATATGTTTGGCCGAGTACATAGCATGACATACATCAGGCTACCGACTGCACTAGCATAGGGGACTTATGACATCTCCTTTCGTTCATCTTCAGTCTTTGGACACATATTGAGACTCAAAGCTTCGCCTCTTGCAACAAGAGTATCAATGAGTTTGCAGCTATCCATACGAAATCGTTCAAGGATCTTGTGAATATATGATTCTTGCGACAAGGCAAGAAATCTCTTCGAACGATCACGTTGGATTTTTACGCCCAGTATGTAGGTTGCTTCACCCATGTCCTTCATCTCAAAGACGGAGGACAACGATTTCTTTATGGCCATCACAAACTCCTTGTTATTTCCTGCTATCAATATGTCATCCACATATAGAGTCATAATGACAAACTTATCCTTGGATTTATGGACGTACACGCAATGGTCTTCATCAACCATCTCAAAACCGTACGAAACGATTGATTGATGGAATTTGATGTACCATTGCCTAGATGATTGTTTAAGTTCATAAATGAACCGTCGCAAGTTACAATGAAGTCTTCTGGTTGCTTCATGTAAATTTTCTCATCTAGTTTTCCATTGAGAAATGCAGTCTTTACATCCATTTGATGTAATTCCAAATCCATGTGTACGACAATAGCAAGGATAAGGCGAATGAAAAAAAATCTCACAACTGGTGCAAAAGTTTCTTCGTAATCAACACCCTCCTCTTGGGTGAAGCCTTTCGCTACTAAGCGAGCTTTGTATCTCTCAATGGATCCATCCACGTCTCTTTTGATTTTGAGAACCCACTTGTTCCCAATTGCCTTTCGGCCAGGCGGGAGATCAACCAAGTCCCATACTTGATTTGTCTTCATAGATGTAATTCTTCTTTTATTGCTTTGTTCCACTGATCCTTGTTAATAGACAAGAGAGCCTCTTTGAATGAGCTTGGCTCGTTTACTCCTTCGAGACTTACTATATGAGCTTCCGGTAAGCCTTCGATATCAAATCGACGATGTGGGATGCTCTTTCTAGTAGTTCTCCGAAGTGAGTTATTAGGATCCTCTATTGGCAGTGAATCGCTCCCACTCGAATCAAGATGTGGGATTGAAGAGACATACTCCTCAACATGTTGATTCGCACTTGCTACCAACTCGGGATCTTCAACTTCATCTAGTTGAAGTTGTCATCTCGCCTTGTTTGGGAAATTCATTCTCTAGGAATGTCACATCTCTACTCTCAATTTCTGTAATGCTTCCATCATCCCTTTGTCCTGTGAACACATACCCTTTAGAGGTTTCAGAATATCTGATAAAGACACACTTCTTTCCTCTTGGGCCCAACTTACCATATTTATGAGAGTTGTCAAGGACATAAGTTGCGCATCCCCAAGGGCGCAAGTAACTTAGGTATGGCTTGCGACCAGTCCAAAACTCATAGGTAGTGGAAGATACAGACTTCGAGGATACTCGGTTTAATATATAGGTTGCAGTCAATAGAGCATCACCCCAGTACGAAATTGGGAGATTAGCTTGCGCCATCATTGACCTGACCATGACGAGTAGAGTATGGTTTCTTCTTTCCGCAACTCCATTCTGTTGCAGCGTCTCGGAAATCATTAGTTGCCTAATGATTCCTCTTTCATCACATAACTCCCTGAATAAGTCTGAAAGATATTCACGTCCATGGTCTGTTCGCAAGGTTTTAATCTTGCGATCTAATTGATTCTCAACCCAGTTCATGAATCGTACAAAACAATCCAATGCTTCGGACTTTCGAGAGATCAAGTACACAACACCGTATCGTGAATAATCATCTATGAATGTGATGAAATATGAGAAACCATGTCTCCCTTGGACACTCATTGGACCACATATGTCCAAGTGGATCAATTGCAATGGGTATTCAACACGTGTCCCTTTTCCAAATGGTTTTCTTGTTTTTTTTGCCAGCTAGACATTCTTGACAGATTGGTAGATTGACTTTAGCGAGAGAGCCCAACAGCCCTTCTCTAGCTATCCTATTCATTCGATCTTGTCCAATGTGTCCTAGCCTAGCATGCCAAATTTTTGCTTTTTTCGTTGGTATCAACAGATGACACAAATGAATAACTATCTGCAACGTATGCAGTGTTAGTAGTATTAAGGACATAAAAACCATTTTCAAGGAAACCTTCACATATAGGAACACCATCCATTAGGATGTTAAGATGTCTTCATTCAAAAGATAGTACATAGCCAAAAGCATCCAATGTGGATACAGAAATTAAATTTTGCCTGAAATCAGGGGCATACAAAACATCATGAAGATAAAGAATTTTTCCATTGCTAAGTTCTAACTTGCAACTTCCGATCCCTTTAACTTCTACTCTTCTGTTGTCTCCAACAAAGATCCATTTACTGCTCGCACTGATTCGACGAAATTCAACAAAAGCCCCTCGTTCCTTAGCTACGTGGTATGTTGCTCCTGAATCTATGATCCATGAAGGACGAGTTTCAGCAACTAAAACACAACTAGAAACATAAGCATAAGGAGTATGGTCAAGACAAATCTTCTTCGGCTCAGTGCAATCACGAGCGAAGTGACCACGTGTGCCACAGTTGTAGCATTTCACTTTGATTTTGTTTGTTTTCCCACCGCGCTTTCCACGTTTGCGCTGATGGGTCTGGGATTTCTTCTGTCCACCATTTTCATTCTTTTGGTTGGGACGCAACTTATGCGACCTTTTACGCTTGGGGCCATATCGTCAAATGGCTTCAACAACTAATGCTTGAGCAGAGGACTTCTGAGATTCAAGAATCTCATCTTCCATTTCTAAATGGCGTGCTGCATCATCAAAAGTCTTGATGCTATCATTGTGCATCAGATTGACGCGCATGTGTTCCCAAGTGTTTGGAAGAGAACGGATGACGGCTTGCACTTGCTGCTCATCGGAGAGCGCATATCTAGCAGTTTTTAGCTCACGAATCATGTTCGACATTTCCCGCAGGTGCTGCCTCATCGTATGGTTTGGGCGCTTTTTGTGGGAGTCGAACTTGACGGTAAGTGTCCTCAGCCTAGAGGTTGAGGTGGTGCCAAAACGGTTCTGAACCGTTGTCCATAGCTCAAAAGTTGTCTGGTATATCTCGTACTCGCACATGAGTGAGTCTTCCATCGTGCTCAGCAACAAAATGCGAGCAATGCGACTCTTTTTAATGAAAGCTTCATAAGCCTCATTATCATTTTTATGTTGTGCAGTGTTACCAGAAGCAGGTTGAGCCATGACATTTTTTACTGTTTCAAGAACATCCTGTTCCTGAAGGAGATATTGAACCTTACGATGCCAAATATCGTAATTTTCACCATTGAGCTTATCCCCTTTGTTCAAGTCGGCTATAATAGACTTTGATGCCATGCACTTTACAACAAGAGGAGATGTTAGTGTTATGCATGTCTTAATTTATCGCACCAATTTAAATAATCGAGAAAATGGTATCCAAGGGTAGTGACATCGAGAGGTCGTTATGCTCCCACTATTCCAAGGATATTCATAATTCATTAAGTAAATCATGCGCCAAATTGTTCTAAAAGAATAGAAAGAGACAAACTCTTATAACCTAGATTTCAAGTAATTAGACTTACTAATTACATATTATCTAGATTTTCACAAAACATGATATCATTTTAATTCCTTGCAAGAAATTCACTATTTTCAACATATGACAAAATTTACAAGTGAAATGATATCACAATGGATCAATTAATCATAAAAAAAATCCAAAATTTTTTATGATTCAAATGGCATGCATTATCATTTTAATTTTCTCAAAAAATGAATTAAGAATGTAAATTAAACACAAAGTAAAATTTACAATAAATGCATGCGAAAGGACTCTTTCAAATATTAATTGCAATTTAACAATTTTGCAAATAACTTGCAACTATTTTTGCAATGTAGATTATGCCAAAGATAATTGATCCATATCCAATAAATGTTAAGCAAATGACATACATTTACTTAATAAATGATAGAAAAAATTTTCAGAAAGATTCTGAAATTTTCTGCAATTTATAAAATTTTCTATCATTTAAGTGATAAAAAAATGAAAATAATAAAAAAAGGAGGAAGGCGCATGATGGGCCGTGCACTGTGCGGCCTAGTCCAGTCTTAAGCCCCATTCTTTGAGCACTTGGGTCACGCCCCGGGCGTGGGTGCCAGGGCACATGTCGTGTGCGCCCCCGGCTGCACGTCAACGCGCGCCTGTGTCGTGCTTATGTGCGTCAACACGTCCTTTCCTTTTTTTTTAAAAAAAATGCACGCATATCAATAAGTAAAAAAATCGGAAGAAGCCAATATAGCTCTGATACCAATTGTAGAATATAATAATAATATTCTAATGAAATAGAATATAATAATTATATTCTAACGGAGGAGGGACACGAAGTACCTTTACTTACGAAAGCGGAAGCGGAAGACGAATGAACTCCACGAGCATCTCAACAAGCGTGGTTTTTTTCGAAATCGGGAACCAAATCACGAGGACTTGGAACACGATATCACAGCTCAAATGCAGATGAAAGGAGATGGAGAGCATTCTATTGGTCGAACTAACAACCAATGAGAGTGTTAGATGATGACCAATGCATGCAACGGATGCAGCTCACTACATGCATAGTATATGCATGTATTGCTTTGGCCAATCAGCACACACCTCACTCTTGACCCACTCACTTGCACACACGAGCAGCCACGAGTGCATCACAAGTGCACTTGTGTGTCTCTCCAGCTGCTGCCCCTTTTATAAGCTAGGGGACGCCCACAAATGGGCGTCCCTGTGTGTTGGGGCCAGGGGGTTGTGGGCGTCCCTGTGTGTTGGGGCCAGGGGGCGCCCACCTCTTGGGCGCCCCAGGTGGCAGCCCCTGTGGGCGCCCACAGTGGCTGTACGCCCACCTGGGCGCCCCATGCGGCGCCCCACTGTGGGCGCCCGTTTGGGTGCCCAGAGGGGCGTCTGCCTTACGCCAGGGTCCGCATGGGCCTTGGTCCGTGTGGGCGGCCCAACACTACCTTTATGTCTGACGATTGTCATAGGGGATCTCAGATGGATTTCACTCATCCTTATTCACTTTCCTAATGATGAATTTGGAACATAAAATAAAGGTATGACATTAGGGCATGATCACTCAACCTTCATTGATGTGATAATGACTAACCCAATATTCTAATGTCTTTCCTGATGTAATCTCATTTAGTCTTAGGACATCAAAACCCTTAGAAATGTTATTTTGCATTCACAATGTATAAAACTTCTTTAAAACATTTGCCGAACGTGCACTCACGGCTTATCACACAAAGTCCTTATTAATGTTGTAGGTATATCACATATTGTCTTCCATGAACTTCATAATGTTGTGAACTACTCCCATTATTAGCAATAATTGGTGTTCATTTTATTGTTCTGAATATCGGGTTTGGCACAAAGTGGTAAAATCACTACAATGTGCACCATAAGGGAGTATTTCTATACATTTTCATTCTCTTTCTTTTGTGTAAGAATATTAATACTTTGCCATAATGTTAAATATTTGAGGTTGTTGAAATTGGCCATCATGTAAGAAATAAGAAGAGCATATTCAAACAAAAAGTCTTTAGATCATGAAACTTTAACATCTTGAAGTGATTGATCAACCAATAAAGCTATCGAGAAATCATGTGGAGCATTGTCCTATGTCATTTTCCTTAACTCCAAACATGCATAATGTTTAGGAGATTAAATTAACAAAGGAACTCATGTATTTGAACATGTGATGTTATCTATTGAGGAACCTCCTTGTGAAGGATTTTTTCTCAAGTGAAGTTTTCTCTCGCACTAAATACGGGAGAGGGTTTCCTCAAATGAAGAAATAAAAAACAATAATAAAAAATATGATGCAGAAGTTTGATATGGAGAAAAGAAATCAACAACATTAAATATACATTCGATAAATATATTTTTTTATAAATTTAAATAATATTTTATCAATGCTGAATACAAGAGCGAATAACACAAACAATACATATATAATATATTGAATATACGAGCGACCGATTTGGATCATCGAGTTCATCTTTAAAAATAAACAACATTAGATATACATTTTACAAATTTAAATTGACAAATATATTGATTGAAATAAGAAGACATTTATACATTACAAGAGGAGACATGCAACTGCATATTTCAAAAAAGAAATTGCTCATTATTCATCTTATCAATGGGCACACAAGCTACATATTGGAGTTATAAGTGAATACGAATTTTGATGCAAGTTGTGACATTGAACCTAACCAAACGATTTAAAGAAAAGTCATTCGCCCAAGTTGCTGAAATTGATATCGAAGATGTTGTCATAAAATTATTAAATATTAAAATCCATCAAGTAATTAAGATGTTTATATCAAAGAAGACTCTATACATGTACTTGTGCTATGCAAAGTTGAAGAAAATTAAAAACAAATTCAAAATTACATAAGTAAATGCAATCGCATCAAAGCCTTTTTGTGGAGTCCATCTAGATTTACTTGTGGTATCAATTCGAAGTGAAATTGAAGTTATTGAAAACAAGCTTGCTTCATTGACCAAATATAAAAAAGGATAAATGTTTTAATATTTTGAATAGTTTGAAGCGGACGAGATTGTTAAGGTACTATTTTCGTTAGAGAAAACGAGAAGACCTCAACTTTTATATTTGTTATAAATATGTCACAAACTTTCTTTTGTTAGATGAAAATTCACCAATTTCCCAATTTTAATCAAATCTAACCTAAACTTTTTTATTAGACTAAGAAACACCAACTTTCAAAATTTTCGCATATCAAACCTCATAATATCTATTAAAGGAAATTATTAATTTCGATAAATTCATAAGTGGATGTTATATATATATAATATTATTTTCATCTAAAAAAAATAAATACATGAGTATGACTTCACTTTTTTTCTTAAAGGACTACTCATTACTAATTTCGTCATTTACCATGGTCCATGGATCTCTATTTAATTTATAGTGTTCAATAACTTTGTTTTTCATGTATAACATATTCAAGAACAATGACTATTAACGAGTCATATATAAAAGATACAGAATTATATTTTTTCTATTTTGTATAATTTAAGTACAAACGATATTGTCTATCTAATGTTCATTTATTCAATGAATTTATCATATCGCACTTATATTTTTCTAATTACGAGTTCAGAAATGAAAAAAGATAAAAAGTTTTTGTTTTTTTATCCAATAAAAAACACTTTAGACTGGATTTAATAAAAAATTAAAAAATTGATTTTTGATACAAGAAAATAATCAAGCTCATATTTGTAACAAACACAAAAGTTGAATTTCTTTTTTATGCGAATTTGAAATTATTAGTTTCCTTGTGTTATTTTTCTTTTATTTTCTTTTTTTGGGCATTATGTTTTTTTTTTTAAATTTATTTCATTGACATAATTGCCATTAGGGTTTTACTCTATTTATAAACCATTGAAAACCTCCATTATCATACTAGTGGAACATTGATATAATATTCTAATAGTAAACCCTAATAATGGCCACGGTTCTCCAACCGCAACCGGTCGACCCTCGCGTGTGGAAGGCCTGCGCCGGCGACGGTTTCACGATTCCCGCCGTCGGATCCCTCGTCATCTACTTCCCTCAGGGGCACGCCGAGCAGGCCTCCTCGCCGGTGGACCTCTCCGCCTACGCCCCTCATCGCACCTACCTCTGCCTCGTCACCGCCGTCGAACTCCTCGTCAACCCGGAGACCGACGAGGTGTTCTCCCGCATCCACCTCCAGCCCGTCCCCCTCGGCACCGACGTCCCGTCCCCCGAGCACCTTTCTCGTTGCCGGTTCGACTCCGCGCAGGAGGATGACTCGGGCGCAGGCAGGGACGGTTTCCGGTCCTTTGCTAAGAGCCTTACCCTGTCCGACGTCCACAGAGGCGGCGGGTTGTCCATTCCCAAGTTCGACGCTTGCTCGCTCTTCCTGCCGCTGGACTATGAGGCTGATCCGCCCGCGCAGGACATATCGATGCGCGACGTCCAGGGGATCGATTGGGAGTTCCGGCACGCGTACCGCGGCACGCCAACGCGGCATATGCTCACCACTGGGTGGAGCAACTTCGTCAGTGAGAAGAGTCTGGTCCAGGACGACTCCGTCGTCTTCATGCGCAACGCCGAGGAAAAATTCTTCATCGGAGTTCGTCGCACTCGCCGGCGTAACAGGCCCACCAAAGACTACTCCCGATATGCTGCTGCTGCAATTGGGAGGAACGCAAGAGGGAGAATTTCGCCTTTGTCGGTGATTGAGGCGGTGAAAGCGGCGGAGATGAGCTTGCCCTTTGAGGTTTTGTACTATCCCAACACAAGATCGCCGGAGTTCGTGGTGTCAGAGACGTTGGTGAAGACGGCCATGGCGGTTCAATGGAATCCTGGAATGCGCATTAGGATGTATCATCAAGTTCCCTCATCGACGAAGATGATTTGGTTCCGGGGAACTGTGTCTGAAGTTGTCAAAGAGGCTGTATCGCCTTGGCGAAAGCTCCAGGTACATATGTTCTTAATTCCTTGTTGTCTTGTTATGACCTTTCACATAATTTGTACATTTGTTGCGCTTGATCAGTGTGTATGTGTTTATTGAGTTTTAACTTCATCTGGTAGTATTATTCCAAGGCTCACTTGCATGCAATTCGTGTTCTTTCCTTCTTTTTTGATAATTAAGCTTGTTTTCTGGGAGTTGTCACTTGTCAGATAATTTAATAATATATCTCCAGCGTAATAGTTGAGATTGGAGCCAGATTGTAACAATGGCGACTAAAGTTGTGGTTCAAAAGTGTTGCATGCCTTGTTAGCAAATTTGTATTATTTTAAGCACTTTTTCTTTTCAGATATGCCCAAGTGTGCTTTGAGTTACTTATGTAGTTTTTTTCTTCGGCTATGAGTTACTTATGTAGTTTGAACTAATGGAACATGCTATAATTTCTCAAGAGAAAACTGGAATATGCTATAAGCCTATAAGCTGAAATAAGGTGAATGCTAAGTAGGTGTGTGCAACCCTAAACAAAATTATGTACACGAAGCATCAATCATTTTCTTCAGTCTTACTGATACTTTGATTCATGTTCTCACTTCAACATTTATACCTCTAAAAAAACCAGTTATACCTCTACTACCATAAAAAACCATTATACCTCTTCTGCTCAATCAGTTAAAATCTGCAGGAAACCCACCTTAATCAAATGTCATGAAATCTATAGTTATTGTGTTACTGTTAGGTACAAGAAAACCTTTGGTTCTAATTTACACTATTTCCTATCTTTCACAATGGGTCTTGAACCAACAGGAACTGTGCTGTCTAGGTTTCGCATTGAGCCAACATCTTAGTTGCCTTTTGGCAGTTTCAGTTTGTCACTCTTTTGTGAAACAAAAATTTTGGACATTGTGAGGTATACTTGGATGTTGTAGAGTCTTCAGTCATTTAAAAGAACTATATGTCCTGTGTCATCATCTTCCACATTCTTTTGATAAAATTAGATCAACTGTCTCCTCTTATTACTCATAAAAAGCCTGCCCCTTGTTGTTTCCGAGTTTTATTAAAGGCCCAAAGGAAATACACTTAAGGCCTAAGTGAGAGTCATTTGATGTGCTTGACATTTTTATGGAAGCAAATATTGTTGTTATCAGAAAGTATCTTCCATAAATATCTGTTTCCTCTAAAAAAATAAATATTCCGTTCGATAACATAAAGCTGCTTAGTACTTATTATTAATCAGAAATGCTGAATCTATGTTATGAAGAAAACAAGTTGCCTAACTTCAAGGAGCATCTTATGATGACTCATTGAAATAATCTCTCGAGAAAAATGGTGATCCAACTTCTTTTTTTTTTCCTGAAAGATGGAGATCTGACATCAACTTTCCCTTTTGTCCTTGCACATCAACTTCCACTAATGGAAATAATTCTCTTTAAAAGGACACAAAACTTCTTATCACACTTCAAGTTTTGTTCTTAAACTTTTTGTTTTTTTACTGATCAATGACAGGTTACCTGGGATAAAGAGGATTTGCGAGGTGTCAGAAGTGTTAGCCCTTGGCAAGTGGAATTAATTTCTACCAGCCCTAATTTACAATCTCCATCTCCTGTTATGCAAAAGCCTATGGTGCAACAGGATCTAGAATCTCTTGATGATAAAGAGAATAGCTTCCTTTATAAAAGTACTAGATTTAAGAGTATGAGTGTGGATAGTGTATCTCCTTTGTTTTCCGATTGTAGAACATTTCCTGCTGGCATGCAGGGAGCCAGGCATGATTCCAACTGTGTCTCCAGTTTACTCAATTCCACGCCCGTGGATATTAGCCCGATGTTTTCTGAAGGTCCATACAATATTGCACAGAACAATGATGTATGTAAAGAGGTGAACAATAGAAACAATTCAGAATCACTTGGTTCACCGTTGTGCTCCCAGGAAAGCATCCAAGACCCGGCGGTAGAAGTTTGTAAACCTAGACCTTGTCATCCCATTAAGGAAGTGAGCGGAGAATATTTTATGTTGTTTGGTAATATTATTCAAGTAAAACAGCCTGTTGACAATAATGCTAATGAAAAGCAAGGGATCATGGATGGTCTCCAAATAAAGCAACCTGTTCATTATGATGCCAATGAAATTCAAGGGAGCAAGGATGATCAGAACCAACTCAAACAAACTCGTTGATTGTGATGCCAATGAAATTCAATGGAACAAGGATAATTATACTAACTATATAAAAGCATCCGGAGGCTTTGTCCATGTTGCTCTATTTTCTCAATGTTAAGCTTGTACTCTGGGAATTATTGGTCGCAGCTTCTATAGGTACAGCCTCATTCAATAGTTTCCTTTTTTCTTTTTCTATATGGTATGCTTTTGAAATTCTTTAACTGTATATAAACAACACCAACTTCATTGAACATCCAACACTACTATGGTACTATCCTAACGAAGGTTTAATTGACAGTCTGAACTCCCATTCTATAATTCATAGCATGTATTTTTTTTCTTTTTTCAAGTTCTTCAAATAAGTGTTGGCTTGTCCTCTTTTGAAATGTGACACATACACTTTTGGATGGTCAGTTTAATTCTTGTCATGATATTATTTGTTTGTTTTTTCTACAAGTGGTTCACATTTAAGTTCTCATCGTAGATTTACATATAATCCATTTTCTGACATGCTAGCTGATTGTTGTTTTTCTGCAAACCTTTTGCATCTTATGCTTTCTTTAGGAAAGTTTCTCTGTGGTGGTATTCATCTGAATTTATCAAGTTAGGTTGTCAAGTTTGAGCCTTTACCGGTAGAGAATTTAATTATAATAATTTCAAGAAACAATCTTCAAAAATCATTCAAGAAACACATAAAAAATACAAATTTATCCCTAAATAACATCAACAACCAACATAGAATACAGCAATTAAACAAATCTAAAAGATTACAAAGATTAATTAAGTAACCAGGAAGTCAACTAAGAATTCTCATAATCTCAGTTTAGTGCATTAAAAATCATAACCAGAAAAATTTCCATTAGTTAGTTTTCATCAATAAGCAAGTAAACATTTAAATTTCAGCAAATTATCAAGAAGAAAAAAATAAATAATAAGGGTTATTTCTTCTAACTCTCCCTCAACTACAGTTTTATTTTTCACATCTAACCCTAAATTATATATTTACAAATTTTAATCCTTGAACTTATTTCGAATTTTCAATCTTGTCCTTCCATCAAATTCTATTCAAATTTATCTTAACTTATTTTTAATAATTATAAAATGTCATTTTTACTCTATTACCTTAATACAAAAAGAAATTTAAGAAATAAAAAACAGGTACAAATAACATTTAGTAATTATTTTTTAATAATTATAAAATATCTTGATCATGCTATTTTATTTTTAATATTTTTTTCTTATTTTTAAAATGAAAGGATAAAAACATCATTTTACAACTACTGAAAAATAATGTTACTATAATTTTGGATGAAATTTGACGGAAGGACTTGATTGACAATTCAAAATAAGTCTACTGACTGAAATTTATAAATTTATAGTTAGGGTTAGTTGGAAAAGAAATTTAGTTGAGGGGGGTGTTGGAGGAAATAACCCAAAAGTAACTATTAAATAATTTAATGTAATTAATACTTAGCAAAATCGTGAAATGGTATCATGATGTGACATCTCCATCAACATAATTGACTGTTTTCATGGTCGTTATACTTTGTTGTGGTTTGTTATATTCATCTATCAGTTTGTAGAGTTGTTGTCATTGTCGTGACATGCATATTATGGCTCGTGAAATTTAAAAATGATCTTTTGACTGTAGAGTTGACTCATTTCATCGTGTAGTCTCTTCTATTGATTCTTCGGCTTTCTCCAAGTGGTTTCATGCAAATTTGTAGATTCGTTTCTTGAAGAAATAAATGCAAATATCTAACAAAATGGATGCATGTCATGACAAAATTAACTAAAATAATACTAGATGCAAATATAAATATGTGTTGGATTATGCATGTATTAAATTCCCTTCAGCTTAGACTCTTGTTTGTACTCGAGCAAAGTTTAAGGTAAGATTCAGAAATTAAAGGTTTAATTATAGCTTCAATCTCGCTAGTCAACTATTTTTCTAGCACCATTCTTTTACATGCATATTATCAAAATTATATTTCCACTTTCCAGTAAACTTACCTCAGAATTTTGTAATCTTAAATGTTTTTTAAACTCATTCAAGTTCAGTTTTGTGCAAGAAAATATAGAGTCTATTCAGCTGCAAAGGAAAAATAGTCAGCATGAACCTTCCCCTACTCTTTTCTTCCACAATTACCATGCAACTCTAGTGAGTTATCATTAGTTAATCATATAGCTTACACTCGTTGGTTTGTTCGAGCTAATTGTATTCGACATTCTTAACACTTCAAATAGGATTCTGATCCAATTTCACCAAAAGATTGCAACCACAATGAATTAAACCATTTTCTAGGGGTAGAAATTTAAACTCGTCTGTGTTAATAAGTTGAGACTCGAGTTTGATAACCTTAATATGAAGATATTAATTTGTGTCTCATGATAGAACACATCCGGTAGATCATTTTTCAGATTGCTTTGGATGGCTTTGCAGTGCCATTTCACAGGCTTTAGTTTGGAGAGACTTCATATGCCGATGAAGGGTTTCAAGATCATATTTCAGATTTTTCATTTTTTTTTAATTAAGTTCTTTTCATGAGAGAATTCAATTTGATATTCTTATAGTTCAGCTACCTGAAGCTTTTGCATATTTTGCATTTTCATCCAAGCTTATCATCATTACCTTTCTTATGACAATGCTTAGACCCAAATACAAAGTGAGTTCCATCTTGGTTTGTTTTTAACATCCTAATCTAACATCCATTTGGGAGTTGTCATTTTTCCTCTCAATTATGTTTGTAGTTTTGTTTCTATCGATTCATGATCTGGAGCCAAATTGAGCTCTGGACTGTAAGACACCTGTTGCACACAACTTTGCTACCTCCCCACCCATCAATCAATTGAAATAAACTCTAATGAACAATTTGTCATATCTTGAGAACACTAATGTTCTGTTTTTCACATTTCAGGTCTGTTCATGCACCCTTGCTCATGAAGTTCTGTAGTACTATGTCTTATTCTTATTTGAGGTGAATTCCAGTTGCTATCAACTGTTGATTTAACATATTAAACGTTGCTTGTCGTTTTATAGCTTTTGATTAGTTAACGTGTTTTTGCTGCTTTAGCTTTTTTCTCGTCTTATTTATGATTCGACCTCCTTGATAGCTGTGTTGTGTATTTGCTAAAATCTTAATCCATGTTCTTCTCGACTGCCACTGTCCTTACTTCTGGATGTCCTGAATTATGTTTCGAAATGGTATTTTTGGTGTCCCACCGGCAATTCTGTTCAAATATTCCTGAGTAAATAGGTGAAATTCTTGAAGGACTTTGGGCTGCTTTTTGCAGAGCAACAAAATGAACAGGAGTTATGTCTATCTTCTTTGATACATTGGTTTCTTTTAAGAAATTGCAGCTAGGAACACTTGAAAATCCCAACTTTTGCTGGCCTCACAGCCTTTTTTCATCTACTCTATAATTAGGCATACGAGGTCTGTTTCTATGTGGGAGCTTTTCTGTTGCATCTGCTTCGTGCTGATGCATCAAATGTGCTGATTAATTGAGAAGATACGCTTTCGTTTTAGAGGTCATCTTTTGTAAAACATGGTCTAATCTAAAACATGTAGCAATCGAACAAACAGTTCTTATGTATGCATATGTATATTGATAAGGATTTAATAAAGGTGGGCATGCATATGTATATTGATAAGAATTCAATGAAGGTGAGGTAGATATATTTGTGGTGTTTGTAGTTTAAATTGCGATCACTCGAACTAACAGTTAAGAATTATATGTTTTATTGGATGAATATGTTTTAATGTATGTGTTTAAATAGTTAATTTCAATATTTTTTCATATTTTTTTTCATTCTTTTCGTTAAAAATGTAATGGAATGAGATTAAATTATTATTCTGATTTTTTTCTTTTTTATCCTAGTCTCCGATTAAACATATTCTTAGAAAGTTTATGTACAAGATAAATAAAAAAAATTCTCCTAATTCATCCTTCTAATACTCACGTAATAAAAAATATTTTATAAAGTTAATTAATTTATAATGGATATCATTATAAGGTGTTAAAAAAAATGGTTAGATTAAAGTTTAGAAGGATATAACAAAACTCTAAATGAAAATCACATTATATTTTGCTGAAAATTTTGGATATCGATAAGAGAAATCAAAATATCTTGGAGACGCTGTTTTATTTCCTGCCCATAGGAGTTATTCTAAAATATGAGCAGCCATTGCTAAAAAAAAGATATGAGCAGTCCAAGTTACGAGGGGAAAACCATATCCTCTTGCTCGTGCCCACTTCATCCTGTCGACTTTGAGAAGTAACCATCTTATAAAGGTTATAGGATTAGGAGGCTGATCTATTTTCTTTCTTTTATTAATACAAAGTAAACATTATTGTTGTCATTGACTTATTAAAATCGGACCGGATCGATCAGTTCAACCGTGAATCGGCGTCTGATCCGATCCGGTTTTAGTGTAAAAACGGAGATGATATTGAACCGGCCAAAAACCGGTCGAACTGGAAAAAACCGACGAACCGGCCAAAAATCAAATTAAAATAAAAATTTGTTATAAAAATAGAAAGAATATTTTCTGCGAAAGGAAAGTAATTGAAACTAATTAGGAAATACAAAATTGGAAATAAGAAAATTGTGGAAGAAAAATAAATAAGGAAAAAAATGGAAACTAGAAATAGGAAAGGTATAGTAATAAATGAAAGATAAATAAAATAATAGGAAAGTTATCAACAAATTGAATTAAAATAATCTAACATGACTTATTAGTATAATACTAATTTTATTAGTCATCATTGTTTTCACGTAAGCAATTTGTTGAAGGAACATAGTTGGCAAAAAAAATTAAAATATGAAATAAATGAGATGAGTAGATAAGGAAAAATGAAAAAAGTATAAGACATGAAACTAAAATACTTCCAAGTAAAATAAAAAGAAAGTTAATGATAATTTGGGTTAAAATAATTAATATAACATTATTAGTGTTATATAAATAATTATATTTCAAACATTATAATTTTTTAAGCATTATTTTTTAAAATATAATAAATAATTT